>JAQIXC010002426.1:0-10980 GCA_034697605.1 Metabelba pulverosa
ATCGTTTTATTGACGAAAAACGCTTTTTCGCCGCAAATTATCTTAAAATCGGAGAATTCCTCGCAATTGTAAGCCTTAGCCAAACAGTCGTTCAATTTGTTTGACAAAGTGATTGGTTTCGTAACAATGATATCGAAACCGATCGACAGGTTATTGTTCGGCAATAACTGATCTGATTCGGCGATTAGTGTCTGAACGGCAATGAATGTGATATTAAGGCCTAAATTATTCGGCGCTTTAAAGTGCCTGTCCTTTGAGATCTCGTTCTTCCGCTCCGACTCGGAGTCGACGATATATGCCATCAAATAGATCCTCACATTCGCGTCGAATGTCTGCTTTGAATTCAAACCGATCAATAGATTTTCGTTGTTTTTAGTGAACGATATGTTCACGACTTTCGCCTCGACTTCAAACGCATCGCTCGTATAAGTAATGCTCTCATTGTTCGCTCGTTTGTCCGTTCGCTCCGATTCGTTTAAAAAGTTCCTGATCTTCACTATTAGTTTCGTTCGGAAAACCAATTGATTCGACATTTTTCTCTCACTTTCCGTACGAATCGGTCGATTTGATTGCGACTAACTTATAATTGACTCGAAAAGTAATGTTCGTTTGATTTAAGTTTACTATACGTTTTGTTAACATAAAACATATGCTTTCAGTTCTAGTCAAGTCTATAATATGAGAAATGTTCTGTGCATTTAACATAGTACGTAATAAATTAATCTATACAAATTTTAATTAGTTAAATATATTTTCATACTGATATTTTATATTTTATTATTAAACAAATAATTTGTGCTAATAAGCAAGACCAATTTAATTCTATGATTGACGAAGAAAACATGCTATAAATCATTAAATTATTATTTGATAAATAAGTTACTTTAATGAATTTAATTGATAACAAATATAAAATAAAGCATAATATTGAATATTTTAGTGATAATAAACAAATTTTTTAATTAGAAAATAGTCGAAAACATTTCAAAAACAAATCAATTTATGTTTCACTCAAAGTACACAAACGAGGCCTTCATCTGAGTCTTGGCTACAGTGGAGCCGATGTCCGAAACGTTCAACAGTTCAGACATAGAGCCGACGATTGCAAACAAATCTGTTTCCGACAAGTCTTATAGTAGTTTATATAATTTAAAAATATATCATACACTAATTTTATATAGTAAAATTATTTTTAAATATAAAACAAAACAGTTAATTTGTTTTGCGTGTTTTCAACAAATTGCTGCTTAATTGTATTTGAATTTGTTATTAATATAAATATTTTAAATATATAAATCAAATATCATTTGAAAGTTTAAATCAAATTTTTATCGTTTTATCGGTATTTAAATACAGAGTAATATTTAAACAAATAATGTAGTTTGATTTAAATAATAATTATGATTATATAATTTTAAAAATTGTTTTAAACACTTTATTTCTAATATAATTATAAACGATAGAAAATATTTATTCAATGTATGAAAACGAGACTTTCATTTCAGTCTTCACTGCATTCGAGTTGTTGTCCGAAGCGTTCAACAGTTCACTCATTTTGGTGACGATTGCCGTCGAATCCTTTTCCGACAATTCAAGCCATTCGACGCGATATCTCTTCATTATCTGATCCATATTTCTGGCGATGAATTCAATTGACATTTGCTTCACCTCTTCGATACCGTATTTGTCAAAAGTCTTCATTAAACTAATAGCGTTTTTCGGACTAATCGTCGAAAACAGCACTTTTCCGCAAATGTGCTTCAAATCGAAAACTTGGTATTTATCGCAACAATAAAGAAGACGTTTAGCGAATCCATCGATTCGCGCAATACTTCCCGAATACAAGAGTTTGAGAAACTGTTGCATAACTTCGGGTTCGATGTCTTCGACGACCACTTCATTCGTTTCCTTCTCTTTCATGTCATTCGCAAACATCGATCGAAACACTTCCGACCGATAACTGAGAATCGCTTTATTGACAAAAAATTCATTTTCGCCGCAAATGATCTTCACATCAGAAAATCTTTCCGAATTAAAAGCCGTATTAAAAGTGTTATTCAATTGGTTCGACAAATCGATTGTTTTATAAACAATAATATCAAAGCCGATCGACAGCTGATTGTTCGGCAATAATTGAACCGCTTCTGCAAACAGTTTCTTAGCCGTAATGAAGTCGATATTATAACATAGATTATTAGTGTATTTAAACACTTCATCTTTCGTAATGAGATTCTTGTGCTCCGACTCGCAGTCGACGATAAATGCGTTCAAAACGAGTCTTACGTTCGCGTCGAATGAAATACTTGACTCCAAACTGATTGTCACATAAGCGTTATATTTTTCTTTTTTGATACAAAACTTCACAGATTTCGTATCGATTTCCACATAATCAGTGGTGAATTTTTGTTCGATTAGTTGCTTAGAGTTTCGCTCAAATCCGTTGATAAAGTTTCGGATTTTCAGTATTAGTTTCGTTCGGAAAACCAATTGATTCGACATTTTTCTCACTTTCCGTACGAATCGGTCGAATTGATTGCGACTATAATTGACTCGAAAAGTGATGTTCGTTTGCCTTATGTTTGAGTTGAAAAACATGTGCTTTTAGTTCTACACAAATGTAAAACAATATCAGAGAAATAGACTATGCATTTAACAAATTACGTATTAAATAAAACATATAGATTTTTATTAGTTAAATATAATTTTTTCAAATTTATACTATATACAGTATTATGTTTTGTATCAATTAAAAAAATAATTTGTATTAATAAGCATGATTAATTTAATTCGACGATTGAAAAAGATTATATTATAAATCAGTGAATTTTTGTTTAATAAATACATTAATGAAACGAATTTATAGCAAATATTAATACAAAGCTTAATATTAAAGTAAATATTTTAATGACAATAAACATAGTTTTTAATTAGAAAATAGTCGAAAACATTTCAAAAACAAATCAATTTATGCTTTACTCAAAGTACACAAACGAGGCCTTCATCTGAGTCTTGGCGACAGTGGAGCCGATGTCTGAAACGTTCAACAGTTCGGACATAGAGTCGACGATTGCAAACAAATCCGTTTCCGACAACTCCTTCGAGTCGTTGCGCGAAATCCGATCCATATTTCGAGCGATATATTCAATCGACTTTTGCTTCAGCTCTTGCATTGAGTAGTTATCAAAAATCTTCAGCAGTTTTATCGCATTTTTCGGACTAATCGTCGAAAACAAAACATTTGCGCAAATGCTCTTCAGATCCAAGACTTGGTATTTATCGCAACAATAGAGCAGTTGTTCAGCGAATCCGAAGATCTGTTCAATACTTCCCGAATACAGAAGTTTGAGAAACCTTTCCATAACTTCGGGTTCGATGTCTTCGACGACCACTTCATTCAATGCCCACTCTTTCATGTCATTCGAAATCATTCGGCGAAACACTTCCGACCGAAGAGTGAGAACCGCTTTAATGACGGAAAAGGCTTTTTGTCCGCAAATTATCTTAAAGTCCGATAACTCCTCGCAATTGACGTTCAGATTGAATCCGGTATTCAAGCGAATCGACGAATCGGTCGGTTTATAGAGATATACAATCAATGCGATCGACAGCTGATTGTTAGGCAATAACTGATCCGATTCTGCGAACAGTTTCTCAGATGTAATGAACGCGAACTTAATGTCCAATTGATTCGACGCTTCAAACAGTCGTTCACTTGTCGTGTGATTCTTGTGCTCCGAATCGCGATCGACGATAAATGCCTTTATAATGAGTTTCACATTTTTTTCAAACGAGTCGTTTGACTTCAATGAAATCGACAAACTATAGTCATAAGTGTTTTTATTGAAGCAAATATTTATGACTTTCGAGTCGATGTCAAACGCGTCGCTTCGAATGCTTTGGTCGTATAGTCGACTGTACTTTCGCTCCTCTTCGTTGAGAAAGTTCCTGATCTTCAGTAGTAGTTTCGTTCGGAAAACCAATTCATTCGACATTTTTCGTCTCACTTTCCGTACGTTTTGATTGCGATTATAATTAACTCTTAATTTGTTGTTTGTTTGCCCAACAGTTTGTTGACATTCGTATGCTTTCAGGTTAAAATATTTTGTAAATATAATCTATGTAATTAACAAATTACGTTTTAAATAAAGTAAATATAATAATAATTATTATTTTCATTATTAAAGTTTAATGACATATTTAAAGTTATAGTAAGTTGCTTGCTGGTTTTTTGAAATGTTGTTTTATTTAGTTTTCAAAGCAAAACAGAATATTTAGTAAATGTATTATTAGTTATGCATTTAAAACAAATAATCATTGTAAATTTTCCTTTTAATAATTTTTAATTATTATTTGAAATTAAAGTTTTAAAAATAGAATACAATTGCACTAAATTTTATAATTATATAGTGTATCATATTTAAATAAAGGCGATATTATATTGAAGTTTGTAAAATTGCTCATGGATATTTGTCAACGTACAATTCCAACAAGCATGATTGTTTGGGTTGACGCAAGTCAATTTGCACGACGTGTTCGAAACAGCTCTTTTCGAATCCGGATTCGATGTAATGACAGACAATATACTTGTGCACATCGGTCGGTGCGGAATCCATACCCTCTTTATAGCAAGAAACAATTTTTCGTCTTATAATTTCGCCTTTTTTGTATTATACCTATAGATGCTTGCTAAAATTTACATTTGAATTAATACTTTTAACTAAAAATTCATATAAATAGCTACATGTGAATAATATTTTTAAATATATAAGTAATAAACTTTTTAATTATAATGCATAAAATAGAGACATCGAGTGCCGACAACCCGAACCACATTCCGATAATTCCACCGAAATTGTAGATAAAGTCATTGAAATCCATTCGAATTGTTTCGATATATCGAAGGTTTTCTATATATTTCGGTATTATATTAATTACAGTCTTATTGTCTGCGCTTTCGATATAATTGTGGAAAATGTTATACGAATTCAATACACAATTGACTGGACATGAGTTGAGACAATGTTTATCGATATTTACAAATATATATCTATACGAGAGATTAAATCTTTGACTAATTGAATAAAACTTGTGATTTAATATTGAGTGTGTTGAATTAAAATATAAATCACTTATTGCAATAATATGCTCTAATGGCAAACAATTAAACATCGAATATAAAGTAGAATAATAGCATTTATCCAAACAATTTAGTGTTAACTCAGTATTGAAATAATCGATTCGATTGTCAACACATTGTTTGGCATTAAATATACGCAAAGTTTGATAAATTGATGCATCGATTATATAGTTATTGATTTTATAACTGTGTATTTTATTCGGTATATAATGTAATGGAAAATTGCCAATGCTGTTTCTGATAAGCCCTATTGCAAATCGTGGAGTACTGTAGTTTTATTTATTAAAAGAATGATCTTGTTTATTTTATTATTGTATAATATTAATCCATATTTATTGAGATATTCGAGCAAAACATTTGAAAAATATTTGAATTGAAAGAATAATTCGGTTTTAAACCTATTATTTACAATAGTAATCGAATAATGCGTTTTCGGGCATTCAATGTATGTTTTATTTATTGATATTTTGCATTCAATCGAATTAATGTTAATTTTTGTTAATAATAATAATTTATCAAGTTGATTTTTATCCGTTAGCATTTTAACCATATATAGCATATTTTCATGAAAATATTTTAGATTATTAATTTGCTTTAATTTAATAAAATTATTTTTTGTATTTTTGTCTAAAAGATTACTTGTTAAATCAATACGCGGAACAATATTTACTATTATATTTGGAATTTGCATTTGCTTGTTTATTATAATATTAACATACACGTTTTGATTAATAAACTGATCAATTAATTCATATAATTGATATGTCATAGAAAATAAACAAAGTAGTTTCAAAGTAAATGTGAATACAATTTTTACATTACCATGCTGATTAAAATATTTAACAAAATAGAGTAAATTCAACATTAATTTAAATAACATTATTACACTGAATCCCATCCACATTGCCATAATTCCACCGATTGTGGAAAAATAATTAACTAGATTAATTTTCGGTGAATATATAATTGATCTGTATGAGTTAACATTAACTTCTGCTAAAATTATAATTACATCGCTGTATGAATTTAATAATAAATTTTTTTTATGTACAAATAATTCATTATATTTGCAATCAATCGGACATTTTTTGTTTAGAATGTATTTATCAAAACGAATCACACATTTTGTTAAATTATTATTAATTTTCAAATCCGATATATTAATGAATAAGTGTTGAGTCCAGTAGTGGTTGTCCGCAAACCCGCCATTCCTTGCGTTTCATATACTCTAACCGACAGTCGGACTGCGATTTCGGCGAAACACCGATTCGAGCGTTAAGTCTGTAGTCATAACAGTTGGTCTCGAATGGAGACTTCAATAACTGTTTCGACTGTTTGTTGAATCTAAATTTAGAAGCGGTGTTTAATTCTAGAAAAAAATTCCTTTTATAAAAATGTGACGTTGTGAAACGAGGATGAAAATATATTTCTCCACATGTAATATTTAGCATATCAAAACGAATGTTATAGTTTAATAGTTTATTATTAAAGTTTCATTTACTTTTTCACTAAACAGTGTAAAACAAACTGCATTTGGCTTATATCGGAGATATATTTTTTCCGAATTGTTTGTAGAGATAATACTTTTATAATTAAATGAATTCGGATTATATAAAATCGATTTTTTATTTAATGTAGAGATTGTCTGATTATTAAAGCAAAGAGTAATCGCCGGTAATGTCAGCCAATCCTTCGAATAGTCGATATTTATTACATAACTGTATTGCAGATAATTGACACTCAAATCAATTAATTGATATATAAATTTTATTGCTATTATAGTTCGGCCAAATAATAATAAAAATCTTGTATTTAATAGCATTTTTATATTTATATTTAGTTATACTAATTATATAATTACAAACCAATAAAATATAATTACAATTTTAAGTAACAATAATAGTTTAAGAATAATATTATATATATTTTCAGTTATATTATTATGCATATAAATATATATATTTTACAATTAATTCTTAAAATGTTAAATTATAATTATATGTTTATAAAACTTACTAATCAATAATTTTTAAATATTTTAAAAATTAATATGAAGAATTCTAAATATTTTTATTATTACTGTATTAAGCTTAATTTAATTAGATATATTATGCTATAGATTTATTATATATGCTATTAAAATATACTATAGAATATAGAATTTCTTTATAAAATTTATACAAAAATAAAAGTTAATTAAATATAGAGGAATAAATTTTTTTTAAATATTATAAATTTTATTCAATTAATATTGTACTAGCATAAATATTTTATCTTTTGTGTTTAATAAATTTTTCTTATAAAAAAATTTAATTAAATTTATATATTTTTTCAAATATTATAATGATATAATTAGCATATTTTTATATAAAAAATCAATATTTCATTATATCACTTATATATTTAAAAGTACTTAAACATTGCATGTGTATTTTGTTTTGCGTGAAAAATAATTTTATAAATTTTTTAATTTTCGGTTATTATTCACCAATATTTTGACAAAAGCTCATATAAATTTTTATATGCAGTATTATATTATAGATTCTTAATTTAGAATAATAACAAACTCACTATATTTTTTAAAAGTAATGATTTTAACAATTCAGATATTTTATTAAGGTTTATATAAAATAAAATAAAATTTTGTTGAATATTTTAATTCAAAAAGAATGTTTAAATAATAAATAAAATTACTTCACATGCGACTTTCACAGATAAACAAAATACATTAATATTCTAAATTTATTAATAATCTAAAAAATGTCAAGACAAAACATATATTTTATAAATTTAAAAATTTATTTAACAAAAATGTAAACATGAAAATTATTTTTTATTATTTCATGTTATTTATAAATATTTAAATCTAGTTTAGAATTAACACAAGATTATATAATATAAGTACAGTATTTATAAATTAAATTAGATATTTTAATTAACCATATCCAAAATTAATAAGATTACAAAATTACATTTATATGTTTACTATTTCAGTCTAATACAACAGAAAAATCAGCATTATACTTTGTACTTGTTTCTTAAACAGTAATATTTTCAAAATAAAATGGTAAAAATTCAGCATGTATTCCTATTATCTCTGATTGTAGCCCTGATGGCGCATATCGATTGTGGAGTTTATAGAGGTTTTATTAAACAACTTGCTAAAATTATTGTATACAAATATAATATGTTAAAAAATATTTTAGATTTTAGAGCCGCTCACGAGATGCAGAGCACAAGAGCTACGGCGCCGACAACTGGTGGCGAAACAGGTACTCCTGATATCACTACACTCCCTGGCCACCCGAGTGTCCGGTGCTATAAACCCGGTATGATTCCGCACCCGACCGACCCGCACAAGTACCAGGTTTGCGAGTACATCTTCACCGGACCCATGAAGGGCTGGTACGTGCATGTGATGGACTGCGCGCCCGGAACCGCTTGGTGTCAACGCGTTCAGGTGTGCATTTTCGAATCGGCCGTTTGCGAATAGACATACTCAATTTAATTGGTTTCAATACAATTTATTGTTTGTTATTTTACATAGTCAAAATATTTAACACATTTATAAATTCCTTTATTCTAAACTTTAATGCTCTTTTATACTTATTTTAAAATTGCATTATACATTTGTACATATACATTGAATATCTTTATTTTGAATTTTAAATTATGCTATAAACTAGCCATAAAATTTATTTAATAACATTAAATATTTATAATTGTATAAATTTATTTATAATTAAATGTTTATGAAAAATAAAAATATTATAGTTATTACTCAAATACAGCAAAACACACTGTATTTTTATGTGTTGATAAAACTATTTTCCGTTGTTTCCGTTTAGTACGTATGACTAATGTATATGGGTATGCCATTTTAGTCAAAAAAATCCGATTAATTTATTTGTTTACTATATATTAACGGAGTAATTAGTCTACTATTTAGCAGCAGTTTTAAAAAATAGACATTTTTAATTTATAAAACGTGCTTGGGATTTTTATCAATTAAAAACTTTTGCCACATATAATGTAAAATAATATTTTAGAGTAGACGTTGATATTATTCTAAATATTAGTCTAAATTACACACCTATCTATTAATAATAAAAATCTGCATTGTAATATTTAATAATAAATTCGTTTTTATTATTTCAATTGAATAATAAGTACGTTATTGTCATTTTAATTAAATATCATAATAAAAAATATTTTTTTAAACAGAATGTAGGAATAAAAATTTGTGTATTATTGTCAGCAAGGATAAATTAGTTTAACGAATCTATTATTAAATAGTAGTCTATTAGTAATGCATATCTTTATTATTAATTTAAGTTTATTAATTTATTATTATAATTTATAGTATTATCAATTTTTACTTTAAAACATTATTTGTATTATATACGAGGGAAATATTTTAACAAATAAAAATCCCAAACACGTTTTATAAATTAAAAACTTATACCTGATAAATAATACACTTATTATTAGGTTAGCTGATAGTGTATAATAAACCTTTTAAATTAAATATAAATTTTGCTTAACTTAAAAGCATATAAGAAGTTGTAATATAAAAAATTTTGAATTAATTCTAAATCTATATATTCATTCTAAGTTTATTACTTTATGGACATATTATTTATCTTGTTAATTTGAATTTTGCCCAGTGCATATCATAGTGCATATCGTAGTGCATTATAAATTAATCTGGCATAAATTATATTAAAATATACTTGCTTATAATTGCAATAAAAGATATTTGCGTACAGTTTACGGATGCGAACGACACGACGGATTGGGCGGCGAACTCGTCGGCGCCGGTGTTTGAAGCGATGCCATTCGCTTACCCGCCGTATCTTGTCTACGACGAGTGGTATCAATCAATTAACCATACTACAATCAAGCATTGGCGGTACTGCGGGTCATTTATACTGTTGCTTCGCACATTTGCCCAGTATATGAATATAAAGTAAGTAAATAATGTGAAATTCATATTAAACCAAAATTTAATTATGCAAAATTTATTTTTTGTAATAATTAAAAGTTTTAACAAGCACGCATATTATATAAATCATTTATTTTACAATAATTAATTTAATTAAATTGATTTGTGCTTGTTAAAACTTCTAGCATTGGTTGTAGGTAAAATTGTAACAATATATCTAATGCTATCAGTTTTAGCAAAAGCAAATATTAAATTAAACCAACTTCTTTAGTATAGTAGTTAGTTATAAGTTTTATAGTATATACAATAATGAAATAACTACACTAACAAATTTTAATAGTAATTACTAAATTATGTTTGTTTAAATGTTTCAGTTTTCACTTTTACGACCACTTGCCGAGCTTAGTTGACCAGGCTATTCGACCCGGGCTCAATTACGCGCTGTTTGAACATTACATACTATTCTACCCGTACACACACAATCCAATGATCAAACATACCATCGATAATCTGGGATACACTCTAAGCCGGTTTATAGGCAGCTATGAGAAGAATTCTATCACGTATAAAGCCATTAAAAGTACGTTACAATTCACATCATTAAAAATTGATATTACTAATTTTATTGTGCTTGGTAAATGTTTAATAAATAATATTAAAAAATTGATTTGTTTTATAGTTACCTGTATATAATTGCATCAATTCTATTATAAACGTAGTTATATTGATAAATGCATTAAATATAAAACATTAAAATCATTTAATATAATGTTGAATTTTAAAAATGCATATATAAATTGTAACATGCATTTATTATAGCCAATAATAATATTGATTTTAACAGAAATAATTCCATTTACGAAGAATATATTTTGTTTGGACATGAGCATTTTTATCG
>JAQIXC010002427.1:0-10977 GCA_034697605.1 Metabelba pulverosa
TAGTGATAGTGAAAATGCTACAGTGCACATGCACTTGCACCTAACTTAGTGCACATGTACTATCATTCAATGGGTGTGGAATATAAGCATTGATCATTGACTATTAGTTATTCTAGCATTTTAACTGTACACTGTTTGTCGAACGCATTATTGCACTTTGTAACCTTGATGTTGCCTAGGCGCGCTAGTTTTTAAAATGTACTAGCCAGTTATGTAAGTTTCCTTTCAAGTTTATTAAAATTATATTGATATTTTTATAATATAGTAGCTCGGTCAATGATTTATTTATTTATATATAGCTTTTGTGTAAAGAAAATATTTATTGTAAGTATAAAGGCACCAGATTAATTTAAACATTTTTTAGAATTGCAATTATTTACTTTTATTTTATACAGTATCAATATTATAAAAATATTATTAAATAATAAAAAAATTACAAACTTTAAATATAAACTTAACTATTATTTAAATTAAATAGAATTGGTATATTAAAAAAAAGTTAATGCTTAGTGTAACTCAACAGGATAGAATTATTTTTATAAACAGTAATTTAAATTACATTTTATTCATGTTAGTAATAAGAATTTATTATACATTCATGATGGCAACAAAAACTACCTCTGAATAACTCGTAAAGATTGCAAGTGTATTAATTATTTTTTAAAAATCACATTTTAATGTACTTACGAAAAAGTATAATTAATAATTTATTATTTTAACAAAAATAAATATAATAAATAAGTTAGAATGTTGCATTTTATATTTCTATTAATCGAAAATAATCTCAATACCAAGTTAGTATGAATATTTATTATTGTTTTCTAACTTTTAACATGCTAACTTTTAAATATATTATTTCAAGTAAATTTTTATTAATTATAAATATTTATTATATTTGATATGCATAATACTTATGTATTGTGAAAACCATATGTTAAGTTATATTTTAAAATTTCATATTTAGATCATGTTAAAATATTTATTAATATTTTATGGCAAGTTTAATAAATATAAAAATTATAGTTTTCAACACAACTAAACCTAATTGATAAATTATAATTTGTTTAATAGTTATAAAATTTGTGCATGGCAACTTTGGCAGTCAAATTTGGGACGAGGATGAAATAAATTACTTGCTAAATAAGCACGATCGAAATGGCAATTTAATACGCGCATGGCCGACATCGTTACCGGGTGTTCAGCGTGAAATATGCGAGTTAGTCAAATATATATCATGCTACTCATATTATTAGTTAACCATGATTATCTTTCAGGAAATATGTAGATGAAGCATATAAAATTACTGATTACTTTCAACACAAATATGGCAGACGCAATGTTGACGTAATGGTCTTTCTTCAATATGTTTTCATGGACAAATTGAATTGGATAAATTCTATATGTCGCAATAGCAAGTCGAAATTTCGCGCAATTAAATATTTCAGCAAGATCAATCCCAAACGCAACAAGATTAAAATTATACATGACAATTTCAAACGAATTGTAACAAATATGGTTTTACATAATCAACCGCTGGATGTTACACAGTTATACTGGTAAAATAGCGTGCTTAATATTTAGTACACTTTTTATTATTTAATATTGTAATATGTGAATACTATTATTTATAATTTTAGCCTGGTGAATCGAATAGATAAAAACACACGCGCGTTGTTAACACAGTCAAAAGAAACTGATAAAATTAAGAAATTCGCCAAGAGCTATTACCTGAGTGCACTCGAATACCAAATTGGACATGCTTATAACAACACGGATCAAAGTTGCGGAATTTGTAATATGCCACATTTAAAAAAGCATGAGAATTTAGAAAAATCGTGGCAAACAATACTAATAGATGGCGTATATGTGGCTCTGACTGGAAAACGTAATCGATTTTTTACATGATCATTTATAGAATTTGTAAAAATAATTAATATTTAATAAATAATTTTAACATGTTATTTAGTGTTATTTTATTTTAAAATTTTATTCAGAAATAGCAAATTAGAACAAATATTATTTTTTAAAGCTTAGCAGTTATTTGAAACATAAGAATTTTAAAATAATTATATCTTGTTACAAAATTGATAAAATATTAAATTGAAGAGTGAGTTAAAGCAATTTAGTGTGATTTATATAAAATGATACCAATTTTATAATAAATTCAGCCAGTTTATTTTAAAAAACAAAAGTAATATCCCACAATTTTGTTATAATAAAACAATCCATGTAACATTTTATACACTATAACGCAATTTATAAAAATTACACTAGTTTCAAACAAGATCAAATTAGACAGGTTTGTGCGACAAAATTAGTTCAAGGTACAGGGGGTTATAATTATCAAAATATTTATTTAGGAAGAACATTTTTTCAAAACAAAAACAAAATTAAATCAATTATTTTAACACGATTAAAACAATTGCGTATTTTGCGCACAAATACAAAAACGGCAAAATCTAGGAAGATAAAAACTCGGTGACGCGAATTGCCAGTGGTGACCCGGGTATATGCGCGCCGGCGATCTTGATCTCCATGGTGTACATGCCGGGCGACGTGGGCTTATAGGTGACTTTGAACGTGCCATTCTTCATATCTATCAAGTTCATTTGCGCCGACGCGCGTTCCGGGCCCTTCACGTGCACCCGTAGGCTACCGATGACCGGCTTGACGCGGCTCACGTCGACGATGAACTCGTTGTGCGCGAACGCCTTGCCCAGCTCCGACGCTCGGCCGTGTATTTCAGCCTGTTCGTTTTACAAAAACAAATATTATTTTAGTAAAATTTTATTTTATAAACTGTAATTAATATTTTGTAAAAATAATATATATTACAAAATATTTATTAATTCATATATTGGAATTGAAAAGATCAGGCGATTATTAATTTTTAAACTGTAACTATTTTGTTAATATAGTAAATTGTTTATTTTTATATTTTAAACTTGTTAATTGGATTATATGCTCATTTAGTTTTACTTTATCTATGCTAAATTATGATTTTAAAACAATTTTAGCGATAGCATATTATAATGTATAAATGTATATTAATTTAAAATAAATTGCATATTTATAATTTATTTAATAATTATTAAAATTAAAATTATGCAGTTTTATTATTTTGGATATTTATTTTTTAATAATCAAGTATATTCGTTAATAATTGTCGAAACTATTATACATTTAAAAAGTTATTAAAATATTTTCTTTATTTTGTATTTTCGCGAAATTTTTCGCTGATATGAGAATTCAAGCAATTGTTACAAATGTCGTCTTTGTCTCGATTTCACTCAACAAAACGCAAACTGTTTAGAAAAATAAGTAAAAAAAATCCGTCTAAAGAATGTTGAAACAAATCCAAAAGTTGAATGCACAATTTTCATTTTGTAAATTGCTGAACTAATGTATGCGAACGCGTACCCTGATTGACAGCGTATTTGCTAATATTTGGGTTGCGATCACTTGATTTATTATGTAATAAAACGTTTAATGCTATGTACATTTAACGCTTTATACTGTACGATTGGATTACAATACAATTTTAAATGTTATAACGCATTAATTCTTTTAGATTTTTTAAAATAAAATTAATTATATTGATAATATAATATATTTTAAATTTATACATAATTAATATAACTAATTAAACATTAACATAATTACTAATAATTAATAGATATAATGTTCTATTTTTAATTTATACAAGTTACAAATAAAACTAAAAATTTAGTAAAATAAAATTCTTGTAATTAAAAGTAATAAAATACAAAATATCTTGCTAAAAATACAGATAAGAATAAAACAAGCCAAACATATTTTAGTTAATTATTTAAGTATTTTTGTTGTAAAAAATAATTAATCAAGCATCAAAGTCAATTAAAATAGTTGAATTAGAACCTGATACTTAGATTGAAATTAAATAATTTAAAATAACTACTGTGCAAACCAACCAGACGCTTTTTGTAATTGAAAATAAAAATCTGCATTTCTAAACAATTTGAATCGAAAACTATTTATAAACAATAAAAAAAATCGACTTTTCGTATCAAATCTTTTTTACACTGTATAAGCATTTCTTGATTTAATTCCAACTATCTAATTTAGATTACACAGTAAGAAATACGAGGTTTTATACAAATTTTATTTGTATAAACACAATAATTAATGCTAAAAATAATTTAAGTAAAACTGTGGATTTTGTGTGAGATTTTTGCATAACAAAATATTTTCAAAAAACTGCAAATATTTTGCAAATTATAATTTTATAGCAATGGTAAATTTATTTATGATGAATTCTGGTGTTTAAACTTGTATAATTATTTGATTTAAACTAAATAATTATTATTAGAATTGCAAATGTGGTTAACAACAAATTCTTATTTAAACGTGATTAATGAAGATAAAAATAATTAAAATGTTCTAATCATTTAGTTTAAGATTAGAAAGATCTTGTTACAATTTAATTTTTGCATAAATATTTTAAAAGCTATAAATATCAAAGTTATTTTTTAATTAACATAAACTGCAGTTTATTTACAATAACTAATGCAAATACACGCAAAAAATAATATTTAAAATAATTAATATTCATAAGAAAAATATTATGAAACTTAGACAAATAAACAAAAGAAAATATATTCATATAAATTAAACATTACGGAACAAAAACAAGCTTAATTTTGTTAAATGTTAAAATTAAAATTTTATTAAAAAATGTGAAATCAATAAGCTTAAAAATATACTGTATACAGTATAATAATAAAAAATATTTATAACTGTAAATTAATTAATAATTATTAAATTATACATGCATTATGATTATTGGATTACAATTGGTCTCAAAATTATAGTTAATTAAACATTTTACCTTGGTAATCATCTTCTCGGCATTAACGGGCTGACCGGAAACTTTCACCCGGAACGGACTACCGGGTATTTGCTTGGCATTATAGCGAACGGTCACCTTGTAATCACCAGGCAAAATCGGCACGAAATAAGCTTCCACCAACCCGTCTAAATTAGGCTTGTCAAAATCGAATATCAATTCCGACTTCTGCGGTCCGTCCACTGTATGCGTTAAACCATCATGCAACTCCTTAATCGATGCACCCGCAAAATATAGCATGCACCGTTTGCCCGTCTCACCAGCCGTCAAGCCCGGCCCGGTTACTTTAATCGACGTCGATATAACTTCTTCTGCCATGCTTAAATTTCGACGATTAATTTATTACCACTATAAATAGGCTTTCACACGCAGTAGGTTAATGTAGAATGTAGTATTTCGAATGTTTATCTCGAATATTTTTTTGGCACAATCTGAGATAATTAACTGTAAAAAATGTTTTTTGAAATTAATATTTCAAATGTTTTGTCGGAAAAAATTCATATATTTATAAAATTATTAATAAAGTGATGAAAAACTGGAGAAAAATATGTTTATTACAGAAATATTTTGATAAAAAACAATATTTTTTTTAATTAAGTAACTATAACATTTAAGAAAGCAACAAGTTATTTCGAAAATAATCTTGCTAGTTGAACGGTTCGAACGCTAGTGAAGAATGCACAGAGCGAATATTTTTCACACCAACCAGTTACACACATACGGTAAACGAAATAAACAAGTATATATTTTAAGATATTTCGGTGAAAAAAATCTTATACAGTATAATTTTGCGCGAAAAATAGTGTTTCGCACAAAAAATACTTTTTCGACTAATTAGAAAACACCAGAAGAGCAGTGTAGAAAAGTGATACGTAAAAATAGAGCAAAAAGTAGATTAGAATAACAACAAGTCTGTTTCTGCGACTAATGAATAGAGCAGTTGATGGTATGGGTGCTCTGTGTCGGTGCCGTATGTGCAGAATGAAGAAATTACACTGTTTTTAGTGGAAAATAATTTATTACAGTTTAGACGATATAATAAGAAAAAGTTTTTGGCTGTTCTGTGCGCCCGACGCACAGGCCTACGCATAATCCTTGTGCACTAACATGTAACTTATTATGCATTCTACTATTTATGCGCGTATATGAGCGCCATCCCATCCCCAGCCAACTGTGCAGCACCAGTACTCGAACAGCTAATGCTATTTGTTTTCTAATTGTAATTGATAGATTAGTCACCAAATTATCAATAAATAATTTTGACAAGTTCAAATTCGTTTGAAATAAATAGTTTGCATTTTTTTAAAAATTTTCACAAATTTTATTATTTTTTAAGTATTTTAGTTATATTTTCTATTTTTATGTTTTTTTACTGTGTATATTAAAGGTTGTGCGTTAGTTCGAGACGCCTAGCATGATTATATTTAGCCGTGAAATGTAGAAACAGTAATTTATATTGTCAATAATAAAAACAATCAATCTTGTTTAATATTGGTGCATAGTTTTTATATGTATTTATAGCTGAATAGTTGCTTTATAATAGTTTTAACAAGGTGTAATTATATTTTCAACAGATAAATTCTAATATTACATTGATAATTTCTAACTATTTATTTTAAATTATACTACATTTTAAAGATGCGCTCTAACTTGTAAAAATATGCGTTATTAAAAAATTATTAATAAATAAATTTTGTTAAATTAATAATCGCATTTAAGAAATAATGATATAATATACAATTTAATTTTACAATGTAAGAGTATATGTTTTATGAAACTTATGACGCAATTTATTCTATATTTTTCTGTATTACTTTATATTTTGTGTTTAATATTAATTAATAGCTTAATTTTAACAATTTAAAATATAATAAGCTATAAAATTAATAAAATTCGCAACTGTTACTATAAAATTTATATTTTTATTTATACATATTGCATTTATTATAAGCAGTAATTTGGTAGACAGTCCGAACACCAACAAATATTTTAATGTTTAGATTATTTTTTAAACAAACATATTTATATTAAATAAAAATCCTCAAATCACTAAAATGTTAATTAAATATTTTTAATAAATAATACATAATAAAATGTGGCTTATTTATAAAATAAAGTTAAACATTATCTGACAAGATAAATTTCACATAAATATAATAATTAGAAATAATTATTTAATAAATTTTTATTTATTGACACGTTTCAACTGTAATAATTGAAGTAGAATGTTGCTTAGTTAGAAGTTTACTTATAAGTGCTTAAAATATTGTTATACGCCAGTGATAGCTTACCTAAATTAAAATAAAAACCAGTTATTTCTACAAATTTACTTTTTAAATAATATTATCCATTATCAAGCTAATTTTTGTGTAACTGATTTGATGCACTTATGACTTTACAATAATTATTACATTATTACTTAATTATTACTTTACAATTAATATTTTACTCAATTATTTTAGTAAGTTGGCGTAGCAAGTTCAGTTAATCAGGTTGACTAAAAATACGGCAACAACAAGCATGCATGTTTTGCATTTTTATTTTTAGTATAATCATCTAATTATAGTTGGGAAAATATTGTGCTTTAAACAGCGACCAATTTTTAACCAAAATACTTTAATGTTCAATTGATAATTATTTTATAAATATTAACTAAACTAATGATTAATGTAAATATAAATTACAAATATAGTCAAGTAAGATTTTTGCAAATTATTAATTTGTGTTAATGGTACAATATTAAACATTATAGTTTAAGAGTTATTTTCTTAAAATATTTTATATACTGTATATTATACATACTTTCAATGTCAAAAGAATGTTCATTCAATAATAAAACGATTAATAAATATAAAGAAACAGTATAGCATAAAAATGTAAAATATACATTGTATTCTAGTCAGTCACGAATTGCGTATATAAAACAATTTGCCACAAAAACAAAACTATAATTGCTATTTGTTTTTTAGATAAAGTAATCTTCACATCAATTATTGTGATGTATTAATTTTGAAAATGAATTTGCTATTTGTTTCTTATGTTTCAATAATTTATCAAGTAAATTATCTATTCATTTCAAAATTTTGAATTTATATTTTATTAAGTCTCAATAAAGAAGTATATGTGTATAAAATATATAAGTTTGTAAATTTAGCAATAATTAACATATTAATGAAAAATGTTCAATAAGATACATAAGTTTTAAGTTACCACGCTTGATTATTAATTAAAATTTTAAAACACATGTTTGCAGTTTAAAAATTATTATTTTTATCAAGTATAAAAATTCACATCACATACTGTACTGTTAACAATTTATTTGTATGTTACTATTAAAATTAGAAGTAAATTTATATCTTGGCACAAATGGAGAAGGCGGTATAAAACAAGTTTAATTAAAAATTAAAAATGATTTTTTATAAGAATTATTTAAAAAAAATAAAAACAAAAAAAAATAATTCAATAAAAAAAATTATAGAAAAAAGAAAAACTTATTTCTTATACGAGTATTGGTATCGAAGGGGCGGTTGGTTTGGATCGACGGTATGATCGATACGGAAGTGCACATAACGTGCGCCGGAAAACAGGTCACCGCCTGAAACGCCCGGTGCTGTCGGCCAATAGGGAGCGAAATTTGCCGGCGCCTGCGGCTGAACAGGGTATTGAGCGGCGGTGGGTTGGCGCTGAGCTGGTGATTGATTCCAATCGACCGCCGGTGCATTGGGGAACGGCGGGATCGGTGGTTGAGCGTTGGGCCACCTGGCCCCTGCGTCGGCAGTGTCGGGCTCGTGCGGTCGTGGCAGTTGTGCTGAGTTAGGCTGTGCTGAGTCTTGTGCCGCTTCCGGCTGCTTATTCCAATCCACAGTAGGCTGAGTGTCGGGGAACGGCGGAATGGGCGGCTGAGCGCCGGCATCGCCGATTTTGGCTAATCGGTCGGGCGATTGACGCCATCGCTGTGGCGCGGCCGGTCTACCCTGGTCGTGTTGCACAGAGCTCTTCCACGAGACTGCGTTGGGTGACTGCGTGCGCGGCTGCTCTTCCGCTCCCTTCGCCGACCAGTTGTGCTGTTTGGGCTGTCTTTGTTGCGCCCATTGATCGGCTATAAACTGCGGCGCTGACTGTCCTGACCAGTCGCCGCCGATAGTTGGCTGTACGGGTTGCGCCCATTTAGCGCCGGCAGGTTGGTCTTGTGGTTGGTATTGTCCCCATTGAGCGCCAGAAGGCTGCTGTTGTGGTTGCGCCCATTGAGCACCTGATGGCTGCTGTGGTGGTTGAGCCCATTGAGCACCCGATGGCTGCTGTGGTGGTTGACCCCATTGAGCACCGGCAGGTTGTTGAGGTTGAGCCCACTGATTGCTTTGATCATTATTAGTAAGCGCTGCCGCTCCCTGGCCAGCACCCGGCTGATCGTCCCACTGTTGTGCTGCGTTCGGAGGTAGTGCTTGTTGTGGTGGGTTAGGCGCCGGCTGCTGATCGGCCGATGAAACGCCAGTCCATCGCTCTTTCAACTCATCTAACTTCGGCTGATCCTCACCCGACTCCTGAGCACCCGTAGCTTTCTTGTTGTCAGGTGTTTGTGGCTGTGCGTTGTCGTCAGGCTGTCGCGCATACTCTCCCCATCGGCCGACGTTCTGTGGGCCGGGCTGTGACCACTGACCAGCAGTAGGACTATCGGGAAACTGAGACCATTGAGCGCCTGGCGGTCCTCGCGGTGGTTGTGTCCACTGATCGGCATCGGGAGCTGCAGCTGGTTGTCTACCCCATTGAGTATCTTGTGTTGGTGGAGCCCATTGCCCAGTTGTCTGTGCAGGCGGCTGTTGGCGTTGACCCCATCGGCTCGGCGATGCTTGTGCTGGTTGATCTTGACCCCACTGGCCCTGTGCGGGTGCCTGAGCGCCATACTGTTGTTGTTGTCCGCCCTGTTTGCGCGAACCTGTCTGCGCGCGCTGCCAGTCCTCCTGAACACTCGACTGCCAGTCGCGAGCACCTGGAGCACCACGTGTGGTATCTGCGCGATCGGCCGGTGCGCTCGGCTTCGACCACTGCTGTCGTTCCTGATTCCAGGTATTCCAGTCGACGGAACCGCCGCTGTTGTCGGCGCGGCTCTGACTCTTCGGCCACTCAGTCGCTCCCTTATCGTTCCAAATGCGCTCCTTATCTACCGGTGCCGGCTGTGGCTGTATGGGTGTTCGTGGAGGTGGACGCACGAATCCGCGCGGTGGCTGCTGGTGCTGCGGCTGCTGTGGCAGAGCACCGACGTTCCAGAGCGGGTCGACTGAGCTCCAGCCGGACTGCGCCGCGTTGTTGTAGGTGTTGGGGCTCTGCGCCCAGTTGTTCGTGCCGACCCGGCTCCACGCGTCCCGCTGCGCCTGCACCGACGCGTCGCCCTGGTAGGCCGTCTGCGCCTCGTTCTGCGCCTCGATGTCCGGCCCGATATCGCCCGATGCGCTGTAGCCCTGAGCGCCGGCAGTGTATTTGATTACTCTGTAATAGTTTGGATAATTGTTTTGTCAAATGTATTAACTTTTACCGTATATTATAATTTATTATTACATATTAAATTTTTCACATTTTATACTGTAATATATTTTATAATTCTATGTTAAATTGCACTTGATACGTAAACTTTAATGAACGGCCTACTCTGCAATGCGCAAATAATTTGTAAATTTAAATTTTATATTTTGCATGATAAATATTTTCATAAACAATTGTTTCCAATTAATTATTATTGTTATAAACTGTAAGTTTATTTGAACAATAAAAATGATATTATGCTATAATTTACACTTGTTCAATTGAAAAGTTGAATAATATCGACATATTACATAACTTGTAATTTTTACCTGCATTAAAATCAATCCAGTAATGCGAGTAAATAGAGTGGACTAAAATGCTAATTTGCACATAATATTTTATAAATGTACAATGACTAAATTCTCAGCTTGAATAAGAATAAGAATCCTGTCAATATCATTTTATTAATATAATTCGTAGCTGTAACTAGTGTGTTTACTGAATGCTTACTGACTGTAGTTATAACGTTGAAACAAATATTTAATATGTAAAAATTTTACACTCTATACACTTTG
>JAQIXC010002428.1:0-10960 GCA_034697605.1 Metabelba pulverosa
AGTTAATACAGAGCGTCTGAATGCAAATATAGAAAGTCACAAAATACAAAAACAAAATTTTAATCACGATGGTAGTAAAAAATGTTTGACCCGCTGTGTTAATAGTATAAAGAGCCTCTCTATTAACAGCGACATTTTCCCCGCTATTCAAAGAGATATCAACGGGCGGGGGGGTGGGTGGGTGGGGTGGGGTGGGATGAAGGTGAATATATATATACCTTTTCTTTGCTTGCAGCACTCAAAGGTATTAAAAATATTATCTATGTTTTGTTACAGTTGACAATATATGTTGTCCTAACTCTTTGTAGCTAAAATAGCATTAGCATGCAAATAAAATAATGAATGTTTGGGCGATAATAGAGAAACATATCCGCTACCTCTCTGTTAAATCGAGGGTTTCATATTTTGCATACCTAATTAGCTGCAAATTAGCAAGTACTCTTAGTCAAAATATATTTTTGTTATTTAACTATTCTGCATAATATTTTCAATATTAGTACTTTCATACTATAATCATAAACAAAAATATTTTATTTATTAAATACTAAATCTGCGTTATGGAATTTGAATTCAATTTAATTTAACAATAATAAAACAGCTATTTTAATAAATGTATTACTAAATTATTAAAGTTGTATATTTGTAAATTAACATAGATTATTTTTATCTAAAATAACTAATGGTGCCAATCGGGCGACTACTAGAGAGGAGTGTGTGATGCGATTACAATGACTACAAGTCCGGTCGCTGTGCCGTATGCGTAAGCTATATGTTATTTATTACCGAATAGACTGTAATTATTATAAAATAATTATTTTGATTATACATTTTATTATTATATTAACATATTGGTATGCCAGATTTGTTATTTTAGCATAAAAATTTACCCAACAACTGTAATAAACTTACGCACAATAGCAAGTTTAAAAAATTAAAACTGTTATTTAATTAAACAATAATTTAAATTCGCGTTTAAATTTTAGTATTGTATAAATTTGGGCTGGAAACTGATTTGGCATAATTATATCATTATTTACAATCAATTTAACTATTTATCTTTAATTATTTTTAAAACTAGAATAAAATAAAAACTACAAGTGCGATTTTGTGCAAATCAAATGCGTTTTATTCAAAAATAAATAACATTTAATTAGAGTTATAAATTTCAGTGAAATTTATTTTTGAGTGTAAGTTTCAGTGTAAGTTTCACTAAAAGATTGAAACGTTCACTATATATACAGTCATATAATATAAAGACAATAGAGAACAAAACATATAATTTATAATTTGATTAATTTAACATTAAATGGTAGTTTTATTATTACTATTGATATTATAACCATTACTAAACCTAGAGCTACTAAAATTAATTTAAATTAATAATTAGAGCTAGTCAAATATACAATAATATAAGATAATATTCTAATACGATCATACTTTTATAATTAAATGTAATCTTACTAACATATTATAATGACATTCTAGCAAATGAGAAAATATAATTTCTTATTTTTTGATAAATTTTGCTATAATATAAATTTTTAAAAATATATTTATGAAAACACAATTCCGCAATTAACAGTTGGACGCAGAACAGGTGAAAAAAGTCACCAAGTTATTTTTGCAGTTTATTTAAAAAAAACTACCAATTTAAAACTTTTGACCTTTTATGAGTTCCTCATAAAAGCGTTTCTGTTTAAAATGGTACTAAATTTGTATTTTTATTTATTGTAGTTATTTAGTTATTAAT
The DNA here is from genome assembly GCA_034697605.1 of Metabelba pulverosa. NCBI lineage: Eukaryota > Metazoa > Arthropoda > Arachnida > Sarcoptiformes > Damaeidae > Metabelba > Metabelba pulverosa. The sequence continues at coordinate 1,751 of JAQIXC010002428.1, forward strand.
TTTAAAGTAATAGTAGGTGACTAAACTCCTTATCGTGTATAAACTCGGAAGTTATTTCGTAGAACATTTCAGTGCATTATTATATGAGTGACAGCGCTTACGTCACAGCATTGAGCGAGTAAAGCAGGGAAAGCTTCTCATCAGGCGTTCTGTTTATTGACAGATTTGGAAAAAGGGAGGGAAAGTAATTCGGCCAATCATAAACAGGGGAGAATACTCCCCAATAGATTTCAGTGCATTGTCGTCATTAAAGAGCTATGCCTTTGACAGCGTTGGCTCTCTGACTAATGTTTAAAGAGCTGTATCAAATGTTGGTGACTAAATTCACCTGTTCATAAACGCCTGGAAGGTGACTGTACGAAGTTTGGTGACTAGAACTCCCTCTTATGCGTATACTCTATTATTTTTATGTATGGGTCCAAGAGTTAATGTTAAAATAAATGACTATTGCATGAGTCCAATAATATTGTAGTGATAAATGTCTGTATATTTAACAAATATCGAATTATTTAAATACAGCTGATAAAACTAAAAAATACGTATAATAAAAATTATTTTGTGGTAATTATAAAAATTATTTAATTTTAATTATAAAATATTGAATCAATGATAATTATTTATAATTATATAGCAAATGTGATTAATTATTGCTAACTTTTATTAAAAATTAAATAATTGTGCCATATTGTTTTTAATAATGTCCATAAACACATTATTGTTTAGACTCCGTATGAAATATTGATAGAAAATATTAACATGATTGAATTTAATTATCAATCTTAAATTCCGAATACAGTATAATAAAATGCTAAAATTAATTTAAAAATATCGTGATTAATTAAAAGTATTAGCTTATTATTCGATTTTATTATATTGTTAGTATTAATAGACTGATTTTACTATAATGAATAAACCTACAATGTATATTTAGTTGTAGATAAGCCTGTATATTTTCATAAGGTTAAAACTGTGATATTTTTTGTGTGTAAATATATAATATAATAATATACAAGGTATAAAATTTTTATAATTAATTATTTATATAAAAATAATATATAAATGATTAATAAATATTAAATAAATAAAGTTTTAAAATTTTGTATAATAATGATTATAATTTAATTTTAAGATATTTGTATATATAATCTGAAATTTATAAAAAAAATTATATTTATTCTAATACTTTGTATAATTTTTTTTAATTTTTACTTTTTTTTATAATTTTAGGCAAAATTCACAAGTATAATTTTCAAGTATAAATTCACCTTTCACTTGTCTAGCAAAAGGTGAAATTACACCGACACATTTTGTAAGGTTTTGTAATATTTATGTAAAATTAAAAATATAGAATTGTGAAAATATACAGTGTGAAATTACACAGATTTATCTGTATTAAAATAAAAGAAGTACTATTTAGTACACATAATTACATCACTTGATGCATGTGTATTGCATTAATATTTAGATAATAATATACTAGACAAAAATATTTGTACAATATTAGACTTGAGTTGTATTCCATACCATTTTATATTGATTACACCTATAAAGTTTAATTTAAAAACATTATTATACATTATGTACAGTTTGATTATAAAAATTGGCTAAATAATTGGAGTGATAGAAAATATATAGCATATTTGACTAACTTGTATAATCGATTTAAGATAATTCAATTACTAAGATTAATATGCACTATGTTTCAAAAAAATGCAAGCATATTTTGTTGATCCATTCATGTTAAAATTTTTATTTATTTAGTTTAAAATTTCGCCAATAATTTTTTCTCCAAAACAATTTTGATTACCATTAATATTATAAAAGTTTTAGAAGTTTCATGATTTTAATTTTATTATAATTTGAAATGTTTTTGTATTCATAACAATACAACTAAATAAATAAAGATTTAAATAGTAAATTACTCGTACTTTAAATGTACTTCAAATAATTCTTATCAATTTATAAATTTTATGCAAAAAAAAATAACTTTAACCATAGAAAATGTTATATGAAATATAATTTGATCTAGTTGCATGCACTCAAAATCGCATTGGCGAAAACGCTTTTAGGAAGATTTTAAACGTATTTAATAACAAATTCACAATATTGAATAAATGTAATAAATGATCACTACGTTTATATTAAATTAATTCATTATATTTTATAATGTATGCAACCATCTTTTAATCGACATATACCTGTAGTGATGACATTAATTATATAAAGATTTACGATAATTGCGCCGCTTATTGACGCAATAACTACGAGCGCCAGTATGTGCGCAAACAAGATGTTGGTGTCGAACTGACCTGCATTACGCGCTTACCCAAACTATACTTGTTTATAATGCAGCCGGATTATTAGCCAGAAGTTTTTTTTAACAGTGATTATTAAGATTTAATAAATATATAATTGGATTTATTGTTTAAACTGTTTTTATTCTATTTTAAAATTATCGGCTTATGATTTATCATAACAAAATGCAATTAAAAACTTATATGCAACTAATTTTTCTATCTAAGATTATATATACATACGTTTAAAATCTAGTTATAAATTTTACTTTCAACAATTATTAAACATTAAAAATGCAACTGATTAATTAGAATAAAATATTAAACTGTATTATGTTAAAAAATAATTATTTAAGTAAAATTCGGTGGCTATAACATTATCATTAATGAACTTTTTAAATTGACTATCATATAAGAATGAATTATGAATCATAGTTACAGCTTACAATATTCATATTTAAAATCATATAAATAAATAAAAGAAAACCCTTAATTCTTGCTAACAATTTATAAAATTTTTAAACTTAGTTACAGTTTTGACACTGTGCTAACATTATTTTAATAAATTTAATTTAGTTTTTGAATTATTTTAATGTTCTTTATTTTATTAGATAACAATAAAATTACCATTTTCAAACATTATAACTTAGTATAGGATAAAATTAACAAAAATAAACTTGGCGCGTATAAAAACAATTTTTTACTAGATTAATCATTGCATATAAGTATAAACAATAGGCAGTGGTTCCTCTACTATAGCCATTGGGCCATTACAATAAACCCTCTTTCACTTAATTTATCATAGAATTATGTAAATATTTGAAATTAAAAATAAATTTAAGAATAGATATAAGATTTATAATGGTTCAAATAATTTAAAAATTAAAAATTGAGTGTGTTAGAGAGTTATAGATTTTAGTATAATGGCCCCGCGACTACATATAAGAAAACGCTGAAAATTGCTAAATATTTTAAACTTATATTGAACTTGCATTGATTTTGTCATGATCAAAAATTTCGTTATTAGTAAAATGGAGAATAAATACAACTTAGCTGTATAATTTTTATTAAACTTATATCAAGGGTTGTTATAATCGCTAAATTATTTTTTAAAAAGTTTGTGGTGAAATATTTTAGAGTTTTTTCTAACAAGATCTAGGGAGTCTAAGGAATTCCGAATTCTGATTATAACCCTTGGATTTAAAATTTGACAGAAAATTTAAACTTTAATCTTTAACTAATTATCATAAATTTAAAGTTAATTTTAATTATTAGTTTTATAATTTAAATATTTAAGAATATGTGTATCAAAATTAAATTAAATTTGAATTGATTTTAATCGAGATATCGGCGTTTAATGAGTTGCGGCCCGAACCACTTTTTGGGAAAACTTGTGTAGCGAACGCATGTTTTGCATTGAAGTCTATGAGAAAAGAGAGTTTTGTTTTGCGTTCATAAAAAGTATTCGTTTTTCGCATTGATTTGAGTGCAAAGCGGCGTTCGGCACACAAAGAGTGGTTCGGTGCACAACTCTTTAAACACCGATATCTCGATTAAAATCAATTCAAATTTAATTTGGTTTTCACTAATATGTTTAGAAATATAGAATAAATCTATTTAAAAAAGAAAATGCATAAAATTATCTTTACATTTTTAATAAATGTCGTGAAAAGATTGTCCACAGAGTGATTTGGATCTTAACTCTTTAAATATCTATATCTTGGTTAATTTTAATTTAGATTAATTGATAAATTTCTATTTTTGAATAATCACTGCAAATATTTTGCCATAATAATCAACGGCGTAAGCAAAATATTATTCAGTACCAAATTTACACTGTAATTATTATAAAATAATAATTTTGATTATACATTTTATTAATATAATAATTTATTGAATGTGTAATGATTGTTTTTTTGCTATTTAAGCATAAAAACTCTACACTTTATTTTTCAATTTTGTTATATTTTTATTTATTTAATGTTTTGTAAATTTTTTATCAAGTATTATTAAATAAACTTATTAAATTCATTATTTTGTATTTTCAATTAAAAATAATGAGTAAACTCTTTCAGGATTTGTAAATTATTAAATTATTTAATAAACATTATCAATTATTTCAAGTTTAAAGTTAATATAATTTTAACACTAATTTATATCTTAATATTCTTATAATAATTTGTTAGAATTTTTATTAAATATACAGATATAAATATTAACTCTCTGTTAAATATTAATTTATTGTATTGTATATTTTTAGATGAATTCTCTATGTAATGTATTTGAATTAGCTATTTTAAAAATAACATGTATTTTTTCTTTAATGTTAATTACCCGTAATGGATTATGGATTTAATTATAGCTTACTATTAACTAATATATTTACAATACATATCAAATTAGTAGATTAATTAAATTTGATTAATTGCAATATAAAATATTTATATCACTACATAATAATAACAACACGCGCTTTGTGACTGACATATAAAACTGAAAATTTAGAAAAATAATTTATTAAATTATAAATTTTGACACTGTGCTAACATTATTTTAATAAATTTAATTTAGTTTATGACTTATTTTAATGTTTTTTTTTTATTTTATTACATAACAATAAAATTACCATTTATCAAACATTATAAATTAATGCTAAAAACTAAATAAAATTCATATAACATTGTTATATGTAGATTCATTAACTAATTATATTTTGCCGGTGTGTCGGACGCGGCGCTTAAATCCAGGCGATTGTATCGGCAAATGCGCGCCGACTGGTGTAGAAATACGCGCGCGTCGGACAACTGCCGGAACGGATAATTATATAAGACATATTCAACTAAATAAAATTTTTATCTAACTTAAAACTGTAACTAAATATTTTGCTTATATAATTGGAAAATTCAAAATCTGCAAAATGTGTCGAAGATTTCGCACAAAAACCATTCGTCGCTTAATTGTATTCCAAAATAGCATTTAATTATTTATATTAACATCAGTATGTTTTTCAATTATGCTAATTTATTTAATTATTAGTTAATTACAAAAATTTTTATAATATGTATTAGTCAAGAAATAAGCTGTATAATAAGATGTATATTTATAAATAAATATGAAATAAACAAATAACAAGTTATTTTTAAAACGAATATTATAAGCTGTAATAAATTAATTTCTTTTATTTAGTATCTTATATAACTATGATATATAAATTTATAATAGAGCCGTTGACATCTAGTGTATTTATTTGTAATTAACATTATAAGTTCTATATAAAGATAATATTTTATAATTAAACATAATTACAGTTTATTAATTAATCTTATCATTCGTTAAATTAAATAAAATTTATATATAAATAATTCTACATTCATTTAAAGTAATCAAGAATACTATTATATCATATGATTATTTATTTCTACTTGTTGACATTTTTTTATTAATATTATATATAATAAATTTAACAATAAAATTTTTAAAATATTTGATTTGAAGTTAATTAGTGCATAATTATTATACGCTTGAACGACACGAACTGATATTGACTGTCGAAAGCAGAACATCAGAGCATTAGTGCGATCACAGCCGCCGACGACCAGTCGGACGATGGCTTGCGTTCGGTTATTAATTTGAACGAATAGTTTAAATATACTCCAAAATTGTGTACAATTTGTATTTTGTTTTAAATATATGAATTTACTTGAATTTTTACTTTGCTAATTATTGTTGATATAATACGTAACTTTATTATATAACTTTAGATATAAAAATCCGGAAATATATTTATAATTATGAAAGTTATTTTGAACTAAATAAAAATACTTACTTGTTACTTTGAACTCTATCGAAATATTTTGCTTGAATAATTGAAAAATTCTCAATTTATTATTTTATCTACGGCTGGCTTGACATGTCACGATTAAATTACACAGAATATTTTTATATAAACAACTTGTATTCAGGTTGACAAAGATTGTAAGCAACGGCAAGTATAGTAGTTAAAAATAAATTTTGTTCGAAATCGTGCCAATTATTATAATACCAAAAATATGATTTAGTAAAAAGTAAAATGTATATTTTTGTTACAGTTAGCGCATAAATTGTCATGTAACAAGCGGACAGGTATTTACTCATAGAGCTTTTTCAACGTTCTTATACATCAATAGTGCAATATATTTCCTATTATTTGCAAATTTATTTTATTTGTTCAAATTAAAACAATAATTATAAAATTATAATTATTACACTATTATTACTTATAATTAGGGTTGAAATTTTCAGTGAAATTTTTATTTCGAGTGAAAGTTTCACTGAAATTTTCAAAATTTAGGTAAAATTTTGGTGAAATGTTGAAATTTTTAAACATTTTAATTTTGCAGTTTATATGTAAATTATAACAACTTTCACTTATTATTATCTATATATAACAAAGATGTGAGTTATAAACATAAATGCTATAAATCATAATGTTTTAGTATATTTTAAGTAAATTTAATTGTTTAAGACTTTTGTTATATCAAATTTTTATAAATAGCACAATATAGCATAGTGAAATTTTGAGTGAACTTTTGTAATTGAGGTGAAAATTTCAGTAAAATTTTGCGAAAATTTCAGGTGAAACGTTGCCAAAATTTCACTACTAAAAACCCTATATATAATATTAATAATTAGCAAAGTAGTTAATATATAGAACTGTATAAATATTGCCCGCTAAATTTACAAGCAGATATGTAATTGTATTATCATTTGATAGTAATTTAATACATTGCATAATTTTAGAAATTTACTTGTGCGAAACATTTAATGTTTTAACTTGAAATGGTTTAATATTTTTCTGTTTTACCGTCTGTTTTATATGTAAATACGTAAAAATATGTTTATTTTTTGAATATAAATGAGTTCCCTTTGTACGCAGACCATTATACTTAATTTATGTAATTTGTACAAGTATATAATTATTTTTAAGCTATAATTACAGTTCATATATTATTAATTTAATATATTATTTGTTGAAATAAACCAGTACAAATATTTGCTTTATGAAGTGTTTAAATTTATAATAATTTTATTAGGTGTAACAGAGTTTTAGAATATTTATATTGTTAAATAATACAATATAATAGTAACAAATTTTTTAGATTATTATTATTATTATTACATGATACCGGGTCGATCAACAATATATAAGTATCAATATTAATTTTATTCTACCAAATATAAAATTTATCGTAATAAAATTAATTTGTCGCGCATCGCTCCACAATCTAATTATTTTAAATTCTAGCAAGTCAATAAATATATTCTACACTTAATTACAGTTTTAGTTAATATAAATAATATAATATTTAATATGTATTTAACTAATAATACATAATAAAATGCAACTACAATACTGAAAATATACTAAACGTTGACTTGTTATTATAACACAATTTCAATCAAATGAATGGCAAGAATACGCACTTATTAAGCATAAAATCCTCGCATTTGTTGGCAAACATTTACGCCAATTGTTACTGCAATTGAGATATTCGGCGACTAATCAATTGGTGTCGGCGCCGTGAGTCGGCAATAAAGTCGCCACTCGTTTCGGCGCCGAGTTATGTCATATTCTCGGCCGAGCTCTTGCCTTTGCTATTGCCGTTGACATCGATGTCGGAATCGAATTAAATTTTGGTTTATTAATAAGTTTATCATCCGTTAATCGGGTCACTACTCTCTCATTTGTAGACACAATTCGGACAATTCGGCCATTTATTCGCCGCAATTGCCATTCAATCCCTTCTTTGGTTTGATTCTAAACTCGAGCGTCGATTCAAATTAAATAAAATCTTCAAAATGTGTCGAAGATTTTGCACAAAACCGATCGTCGTTTAATTGTATTACAAAATTATTCATGATATACTTTTTTCGACCATGTATTTGACCGATAATATAATATCTTATTATTCTAACTGGTTACTACTTAGTTTCTAAACTTAATTACAGTTGATCAATTAAAGTTTATACATAAATGCGCTCAATAAAATAATTTTTAATAATTTAAACTAATTATATACTATTTTTTTAATTATATAATTTTCTCAACTATATTATAATTTAAAATATACTGTAATATGCAGTAGTTATATTACAGTATAAAATAAATTATGAGCTCTGTTCGACACTTTATACAACTATTGCTCATGTTGTAGCGAGTGAATGTATTGATCGTATGGTTTAAGACATCAATACAACTATTTTAAATTATAGCTCATTTATTATAAGTTATAATAATTTATAACAAAAAAATATTTAGTACAATACTGCTTTTTATAATATTTGCTAAATTTACAAATATTTTCACATTTCACATACAATTTTAAAACTACCCTACTATAAGTTAATAAATATTAGCTATTAGCATTAATTACTATTCTTATCATAAATCATTTTAAATCTGATCCACAAAATTTTATAATTTCAAAGTATTACTTTATTGAACAAATGTATTACGATTTTATTTCTGCTGCTAAAAATCGTAATGATGAAATATAGGTTTAAATTGTAAAATAATTATGTTATTAAATTATAATTAAAAGGTAGTCAGTCTAGCAATCAAAAATATTATTATCAAAAACACAAATTAATTATTTAAATATTTTAAAACATATTACAGTTAATAAAATAAAAAATAATTTTAAATAAATAGATTTTAGCAAGATTTATTCTAGACACCTTATTGAAATACGCCGATATTTAATTATTAAAATACAAATTATTTTCATTGAATTAAATACCGTTAAAAAAAATGTTCCACATAATACCCAGCCTATAATATTATTTTCAGTTATTCTAACATATTGTTAGATAGTTTTAAAACTTTATTACAGTTGAGTAGCATATTAATTTTCTATCACATAATAAATAAAATTAA
>JAQIXC010002429.1:0-10954 GCA_034697605.1 Metabelba pulverosa
TTTGCCTGCTTTGCCTGCCTGTGCCTATGCCGGCGCTCGCCTTCGCCCCAACACTGTTTACGTCCCAACCAAACCGCTCTCTCAGGCCTCGCTTCCCCTACACTCCTGTCTTGCGGAGAAGTGGCGATAGGATAGAGGGGTTGGTTAGCGCTCGCGCTCGGCCTATGTCTACCTTTTCCCCTCTCCTCTCCTCTCCTCTCCTCTCCCTATCCTCTCCTCCTCTCCCTATCCTCTCTCTAACCACCTCTAAGATGCCATCACTTAAGCACTCATTCGGCGCTAAGTTCTGTCGATAAGTCCTTTTTTAGACAATTCTTCAAATAAACAAAATTTTGGCGTTAAGAGTGAACACAAGAAATAATTGTTTTTCATTATATTTTTTTCACTTAAGAATAAAATTGTTTTTAGTTTTGCTTTTCTCTAATTTTCTCCTGTTTTCACGTAAAAGCCTTTTTGAGAGAACAACTCAAATATGTGTTTTTGCTGTAGTTTTTAACCTTTCTTTGCCTACTTCTAAGACTAAGCCGTTTTCTAGAGTTAAGAATAAGATTATTGTATTTTTCTTCACTGCAACTGCTTTTGAGAAATTGAAATCAAATTTTAAAAAACTGCTATTTTTTCGATCGAAACAAAGCGAAGGATTTATTTTTCGATCATCTCTTTTGGAAGGCTTCAGTCATTTGGTTTAACGAACAGTTTTTTCTTATTTTTTTTCGCTAAACTTTCTGTTCTTACTATGGATTTGTTTTTGACAAAAAGGAGAGAATTTTTATTTTTAATAAAAACGAAATTTTGCTGAAAGTAAAGGTCGAAATAGGCTTTTATTTTCAATGATTTTATTGGCCATAAAAACAATTTATTTATATATAATATAAAAACAATTGAATTTCTTAGAAATATAATTAGGATTTGTTGAATACAAAGGGTGTTTTTATTATTTGTTTTTAGATAGTAGTTAATTAAATATATTAGTAATAATTCTGTGCACCTGAAAAAATGTTAATTAAGCTAGTTTGAATTTGTATTTGTCAATAATCTGAGAGGAACCATAAACCATTGTGTTTAGAATTTTATAAATCAATTAATTAGGTTTGAAAATTAAACAAACAATGTATACCAATAATAATGAGAGTTTATAATCAAATTGCGTCAAAAACTTTAGAACTAATTAAAGGAACCATTGATTTGAGTGAAAAGAGAATTTGAAAAAACAATTTGAGGAGAAAACTGAGTAATTATATTAATAATTGTTATAATCAAAAAATAATAAATAAATGTTCTTTATATTAATGATGGTTTTTTGTTTTTCTTTTTTCAAAAAACATATTTGTTTTCAAAAAACTCTTTTTTATCCAATTTTTAAAAACTGATTCTTGGAATTCAAAAGCGCTTTTCGTCGACAAAACCCGTTTTGTTTTGATTTTTGGCAGCAAAACACAAATTTCTCAATTATACAACATGCACAAATTTGTTAACTGAATTAAAATTTTACACAACTGATTCAAATTTATGCATGATTATAAAAGTTATATTAGTTGAACACAAACGCCTACGTTTAGTCTCTATTGTTTCCGATGGAAATCAATAGCGGTATTCAACTAATTGTGTCTTTTGTTTGTTTGAAATTTGATTTCTGGTCACAAATAAAATTTTACAATAAAAAACAATAGAAGAACAGAGACTCGCAGAACAGTTGACATTATTTTTTGTCCAATTTGTTCAGAAATTAGTAGAAGAGAAGAGAAAAAGAAAATCTTAAAAATATATATATAATCAATAAGAGGTTATCAATAATTAAAAATTAAATCAATAATAATAATAATAACTTATAAATGTTTTTTTTTCTAAAAAAAATTATGTTTGGAAATAATGTACAATTGGTTTCTTGTTTTAAATTCATTATAAACTGAATAAAAATTAATCAATATTTTTGTTTTTGTTTTAAATTTCGCATGTCTCATTTCGTTCGATTATCAAATTTCAAAAAATTTGTTTCACTTTTATACAGTTAATACAATAATATATTTATCCATAACATTGCGCCGCAAATAAATTCTTTTTTTAAGACCAAATAAATTGTTCATAACAATCGAATTAATCTTTGTCAATTACTACTCGAGAAAATTTTCTTCATTTGTTTTATATTTACTACTAAATAAAGTTTATATTGTTTTGAAATTAACATATATTTTGTATTTTAAAATCCAATCATTCTTTGAAAAACTTGAAAAGAGGAACTAGTTTTGCAGTTTGATGTCAGTTACAGTTTAAAAATAACATTTCTTCTATCGTTTTATCATCTATCTCCTTTTATATAATATATTTCTTGTTGAGTTTTGTAGTATTTTTCGATAGAAAAAAGGTTATTCGAAAAAAATTCTTAGATTTAAAGAATTACTTCTTTAATATTTAGTTCAATGAAACGATATTTTGTATTTCATTGAAAACCGTTTTTAAACATTACTTTCATTTTTATTCTTAAATTCTTTAATTAAGTTTTTATTTTTAAGCTTTTTAAAGCTGTTTTTCCGGAATTCTTTCGATAAAAGCCTTTAAGACTTTTATTTCGGATTTTCTCTTAGAATTCATTTAGTTCTCGCACTCATCCAAATCGGTTTGGAAAGAGTTGAGACGTTTTTTGAGGTAATTATTGGTTTTTTAGTGACTATTGATCCCTTCGTTTCGATTCCAAGGCTTTTGATTTTTTTCGCCCAAAATGTCTAATAAAACAACGAATCTATTCGTGTCGTTCGGATAACTTTCGGGTTTTTAATTTGAAAACTAATCTTATTATGCATTCCTGAGAACTTTGAGATCCGTTTAAATTAAATTAAATTCATTAAAAACATAGATTTGTACCAAAAACTTATGAAAAATATATATCAAAGAATGTATGCGAAAAAACGTACAATATAATTATGCAAATAAATTAACAAAATAAGTATTAATTTTATCTTGATAAAACATAAAAATTGAGGTAATTCTCCCATTTGTCTGATTTGTGCGTCAAAACTGAACCAATTCTGAGCCTTTCGTTTAATTTGAAACAATTCGTATATAAAGTGTAATAAATATAACAAACTTTCGGCAAAATCTTCGCTATTCTATTAGACAGTTGTGGCGACAGAAAAATCAAACGCAAAATCGATTTTGGATTTTATTATCAATTGTTTTGTTACTAAAAAATAGTACTAAATATTTGTTCGTCACTTCGAAAGAGCGAATATTCGGAATCTCATATCGAATACTCAATTCTTAGATTTGTTTTTCTAAAATACGTTTAGACACAGAGAACCGACTTAGAGATGCATTTGTATTACTCGTACATTGTATTCAGAGCTGCAATTTGTGTGTATTTGTGATTAAATCCGAGCATTTCTATCACTTTCTCCATATATTTTGTAGTTTATAAACGGAAAGAAGTGCTCAATTTTTATCACCGAAAAAATTTCATCTGTTTCTTGTGATGTTAACTAGATTTTCAATGAGGTATTTCGTTTCGATAAATTAGGAATTAATTAATACTTAATACTAAAACAATTCGCTTGAAAAACATCATTCGAGAGTGAAATCAAAACGTGTTTTTCACTTCGGATTCGTAAATGCAATTAAAAGAACGCGATTTCGACGTCAATCCGCTGTTTAAGCGATTCATTACAACAACTCAAACGTAACGAAACAAAACGTTAAGAAAAAACTTTTTCTGGTTTAGGAAATCAAAGAATACGTTTAGGAATTTTAGGAATATTCGTGTTTTTGTTTGGGAGGAACACAAAAATTGATCATTAATTTTGAATTTAAAATATTTACCAAATAATTAGTGGAATCGGAATTGAATCCGAAATATGTGTTAAAATTTGATTTTTGTTTTGGTTTCGGGAATTAGCGGTAAATCTCGCGAAAGACGAATAACTCGATTAACTGCTAAAAACTGTTTGTAATGTTAAGAAGTGTTTCGTCGATAAGAATTACTTATCTTTGAGTTTGAGTTTGAGTTTAAGGTTTCGTATTCTTAAGTTAAGTTTAAATTGGAATCGAATCGCTCGGAATCGCTCGTCTCTCGCGTCTGCTCTGCTCTGCCGGCGCTCAACAGGAAGTGGTCTTCGGTTTGGTGAGAGGAATGGCGCCGTTGTTGCCGTTCTCTTCGTGGTCGGAGTCGACGTCCATACCGATCGCGAGAGCCATCCGGCCGTTGCCGTTGTTATCACTGGAACTGTGGCGCTGGTAGTGGTCGGAGTCGTAGAGCTCGTCGTCGTCGTCGTCGTCGACCTCCTCCTCGATGGGCTCGGCCTCGGAGTCGTCGCTTCGGGAGCGGGAGAGGTCGAGCACGTCATGCGAGGCCGCGTGGCTCTGGTAACTGCGCGGAACGATGACGGACAGAGTGGTCGGGCCCTGGAGTGAGGGCGAGAGCGAGAGGTTGAGCGGTTGCGTCTGAATGGAGTCGTGGTCTGTGAGGAACATCTGCCGGTGCTGTGGCGTTAGGATTCGAATAGTCTGTCGAGGCTTTCGGCGCGACTTCGATGGACCCGATTCTATGAGACCGCCCCCGATGTGGGCGACGGGAGGCGGCGCCGGTGGCACTGACGGTGGTATGTGATGATAGAAGGAACTTGAAGTGGCGGCGGCGGCCAGGGCTGCCGTCGAGGACGAGACGGTGGCAGCGGTCGCCACAACAGGCAAATGCGTCTCATCGCGGATCAGAGGGTTCGGCAGCACCAGCTGGTCGTACGCCTTGGGCCGGCGCCCCCGCCGGGGTTTCCCGATGTTCGCCTCATCCTTAGGGCACTTGTGGTGCATGAGGTGGTGTCGGCGCCGGAACTTGCCCAGGCACTTTGCACATGAGAACGGCTTCTCTCCCTTATGTATCAACATATGGGCCTTGAGTTGGTTGGAGTCGGAGAACCTGCTGGCGCAGAGTTCGCACGCGTACGGCCGCTCGCCCGTGTGCACGCGCAGGTGGCGCCGCAGGTTGGCCACCTGCACGAACTGGCGCTCGCAGTGGGTGCAGTGGTAGGGCTTCTCGCCCGTGTGCAGCCGCATGTGGGTCTTGAGGTGGTGGTCGCGGGTGAAGCGCTTGTGGCACTCGCGGCACTCGAACGGCTTCTCTCCCGTGTGCGTCCGCTCGTGGTTTTGGAGCACATGTTTGTAGCCGAAACACCGGTTGCAGACCTGACACACAAACACTTTGTCCCTCCCGGGCCCCGTCGTCGTGCTGGTGGTCGAGCCGCTGCCGGGCGAGTCGGCGGCGCGGGGTTTGGGTCCGGGTTTGCCACTACTCACAGACATACTCAGCGACAGCGGCGACGCACTGTTCGAGCCGTCGGAACTGGACTTAGAGTGCGTGCTGTTGGCGCCCGATATGGCAGTCCTGGCCGCCACGTTCGCTAACTCCTGCATTAGTATCCGGTTCTGCTCAGCGCCGGGCACTGAGAACGATATGCCCTGCGATATGCCCTGTGCGGCCACCGCCGCCGCCGCCGCAGCTGCCAAGTCATTGCCGATCGTCACGAGTGCGTTGCCGTAGATCTGCGCCCTAACCAAGTCTACCGCTTCCAGGGCTGAAGCGCGCGGCCGACGCAGCGGCGACGAGATCACACTCACACTCACACCCGAGCCTCCCGTGCCGTTCGTCGACGACGTGACCTTCGAGTTGGACGTCGAGTTCGACGACACCGACTCGGCCTTAACGAACGTGGAGTTGCCGGTCGAGGAGGTGGTCAGTGACTGCTGTGACAGTTGATGAGCGATGGCATCGGTGCTCAACGCATCGCCTTCTTCTTTCATCCTCCGTCAATACCCGGGATAATTGCGGGCCGACCCAACCTACCGGTGCAAAGACAACCGGCCGTTAGTTCACTCACTCGTAAGTTATAAGTAATCAGTAATTCATCGCTAATTCAGTTCTAATTACGTGAGTATTGAACGCAAAGCGCAATCAAATCGTTTAGAAACGCAAAGCTTTGCAGCGATTCATACATTCAATGAACAAAATTACAGCAAAAACTGGTTTTTTAACAGTTAGTCGTAAATAAGTTTTGTGAAGAATGAGACAAAACAAGACAAAACAAAACCATTAAATCAATTGAATCCGAAAAGTGAAGTAAGTATTAGATAAAAAGTAGGATTCAGTGTAAATAAGTTTATTATTTGATTTACTGCTTCGAAAAGTGAGCGAATCTGTTGATTCAAAACGCATAGACATTGGTTCGCAAATAGCTTTTCGATAACTTGATTAATATATTTCCACAAACATAATAACAATTCAATTCTTCGATTATTGTACATCACATTCAAACTTTTGATCATAGGATTCAGGGGACGACACAAACAAATATTATTAAACAAAACTAAAAACAAAATTATTTAAAAAAAGCTAATTTATCATAACTTTATGAACTGTTAGGAACTTTGTTCTCGACGACTGGAAACTTGCTAGATTCTCCTCTGCTTCACATGTTTGGGCCGAGGGTTAGGTCTGTTGGTTAGGTCTGTTGGTTAGGACTGTTGGTTAGTCTGACTGAACTGCTTGAGAGAGCGAAAGTGAAGTGACATCTAATTCGAATCAAATCAGACTTTTCTATACGTTTGCGAACTTCGCGTAGTCTCGCACTGGAGACTGGAGTAGAGGCGGATTTTCTTGTAGGGAACCAGTAGTGGATACATGCAATGCAGGGGGAGTTAACCCACTGGTATCAGACATTAAAATTGTTCGACTGGTTCGACTGTATTTGCGGAGAGAGAGGGCCGGGAGTGCGGAGTGAGTCGAGTTCGGAGAGGGAGAGAGAGTTCGACTTCAAGGTTGTTGCGAAAAAATGATAGAAAAATGGAAAAAACGATTTGCAGTCATCTATGTTAGGTATGGGTGAGGCATGTCGTCGTGCCGGTGCTGTCGTAGGCTTTCTTAAGATGTCTCGTATTTTATATAAATGTTAGCAAAAAATCGGGTCATTCGCACAAAAAGCTGACAAAAACGGTGAAAGTCTGAGGTCTGGCACACATTCGGCGCTCGACGTCATCCATGTCTCGACACAATTCTATTGTTATATCACCGAAAAAGTTGGTTATAGTGGGTATACGCGGTATAGTGGGTATAGTTGGGTACAGTTGGGGCTAAAGATTTCCCTTTCAATGAAGATCAAGGTCTGGAAGACCAGTTGTGTTGTCTACCCGACTGTTGTGTCTAAACCTCTTGCCATACCCACCCCTATCGCCAGTCCCCCTCAAAAAAGTATTTCCTTTTGCTTTTTCCTCTCCTCCAGAAAGGGAACACCAATTGTATACCACTTTCCCTTTCCATCGAGACTTTCGCCACCATCTCATTGCCGCGCTCTCTCCCCCTCTCCCTGTGCTCTCCGAGCCCTCTCTCGCACTCGCCCTCTCGTCTACTCTCCTCAACCTCACGACTGCTCTCTGGGCTGAGACGGACGGCAGACCTACATTAGACCTACATTTTCGTGAAATATTATAATCATTTCACACATATAGCCCCCAATATAGCCCTTATCGGCAATGAGTGTTACCCCCGCTCTGGTGGCACTGATATTCAAGTGTTTGTGCAGTTTGGCAGTGCCTTCAGAAACCTTTGAACATTCTTGAGGTACCACAAGAAGGGAAACGTTGCAAACGCTCGACCAGTGCTCTGATAAGCGGCCGCTTCTCCACAATATGTAATGTTTGCGCAAATGTTGGGAAACAGTTCGGAGGGAAACGCAGGCTATGGGGACAGCGATCGCCGAATTAGTGTCGAACCACTCATACTCTCCAACTCTCCACTCGATAGCACACATAGCCTATCGTATCGCCACTCCAACAGCCCATTGCCACTGCAGACCAGTTTCATAGACAACAAAAAACTGGAAATAAATTCAATAAACGCCTGATTTCTCAAAGAGAAACTGAAACAGAATTTTACATTAATTTTATTTATTAGACATTAATTACTGTTTGAATTGGACTTATTGTCAATTAACTGCACTATTCATTAACTCATATAATATACGAATCATAGAACGAGAAAAACATTCGCAAATAAAACAAAAGGCATGAAAAGCACTCAAAAATTGATTAGAC
Organism: Metabelba pulverosa; assembly: GCA_034697605.1. Classification (NCBI taxonomy): domain Eukaryota; kingdom Metazoa; phylum Arthropoda; class Arachnida; order Sarcoptiformes; family Damaeidae; genus Metabelba; species Metabelba pulverosa. The sequence continues at coordinate 8,071 of JAQIXC010002429.1, forward strand.
ATAACGCAGAAAGTAATCGAAAAATAAGTAAAAAAGTTTTAGCTCTTAAGGCAGTTATAGAGCGAAAGGATCGCAAAAATGCATTCAATTAAAGGCAAAATTTTTTCGTTTCATTCATAGCCTTTAGCACCAAATCCTGTAAAGTTGTGCTCAACGGATAACATTAACCCGTTGTAAGAAAAACGGTTTTACAAGGGTTGAAACCAATTTTGAACATGCTATTACACACTCGCATGAGTGGGAGAGCGCTCGGCATGCAGTACACTAGAATGCAATTTTTCTTTATTACAATTAGTCTTTTAATGGCTTATGTAAATGAATGTTATTTTTTCTAATAAATAGCGAAAAAGAGAGTCTCGTGTTGTGTAATGTTCTTTTTTAGCAATTAAGTCGAAAAACTAATCTAATAAACTGAGTACTAATAATTAGTTTTGAAACTAAGAGTTAAAATAAGTCATATTTTTTAATATGAGTGTAAAGTTTTATATGAAAAAGTATTTTTTTGCAAACTTTTTGAGCGCTTTTAAACATATATTTTAAAATAATAATAAGTAATGTAATCGAGTCTTAGAAACAACGACAGACAACGACTCGCAGATAAAAATCAATTTAAGATTTTACCCGAAAAGGAGAGGAGAGGGAGAAGAGGGAGAGATAGAGAGGAATAGAGTATAAAATGAGAAATATTTCGATTTGGAAAAGGGGAGAGAGAGTAGAGCCGAGGGGAGGAAAGAGAACTGTTTTTTGGAAAAATATGTCTGATTTGTTAAACTGATTAGACAACTGACTGTTGTATTGCTGATGAGGTTAAAGTCCAGAACGAGTGGTGTATTAGCGAAATAATATGTGCAAAACATACCGAATATAACGAATACTGTATTTTATTTCGGTATAACTGTTATATTAATATACTGTATATACCTATGAGTTATAATATGAGAAAAAGCATAAAAATTAATGATAAAATAAGGGAGGCAAGGAGAGAGAGAGAGAGAGAGAGAGAGAGAGAGAGAGAGAGAGAGAGAGAGAGAGAGTCGAATTTATGTAACAGTAATGGCAGAGCGCATAAGGCAAATGTCCAAATATATTATCTTATCGAGAAAAAAGCTCATGCTAATAATAAAGTGCTGTTTTCAGTAAAGAGTATTGGCTTTTATTTGCACAACAACTCAGGTTCGCATCCGTTATCCGAGTTTTTTCTCGAGTCCTAAACCATTGAAACCATTCAAACAATTTCGAGTTCAATGCTGACTCTGTTTACTAAATGATAACTCGAATGAGAGACAGAACTCTCACATAATATATTACATCACATATACAGATAAATCATTGAATTGTGGATAACAACGCGAAAAATACCAATAAAACTACACTAATAACTGGTACGAGTCATACGACATATAACGGCGTTTGTGTCAACAAAAAAGAATATAATATAATATTTAATATTTCACTCATAAATATAATTAGACTCTCTATTCATACGAACGCAACAAAAAGAAATTTAAAATTTATTTTTTCATTAAATCCTAATTGAAATGAAGGTCTAAATGCAAATAGCATTCGACTGTATCACTAGTGGTCTCCACAACGAATCGGTGTATTTGTTGTCGAAGTGAACAGCACTCGTGAAATATTATCTGAAAAGTTTTTGCTGATAAGTGCAGCCAATTTAACGGCAAATATATCTTTAAAACTTATTTTTCGTTTTAATATCACATAATATTTGGGCTCAAATTGAATAACTAGAACACTAACCATAGCCTCAAATATTGACATTTTGCATATCTTTAAGACAAACTCGAAGTCTAAACGTAAGTGTCGAGTAGTGATCAAAAAGGCCATGACTTTAATGTTTGGCAGATATACAATGTTTGCCTAACTTTGGGATAATTTCGCATTTATTATACGAAACGAATACTCATTAAACACATTAAATGCTAGAACTTTGAGACACAAAATAAGTGCCGTTTCTAATTGAGAAGAGAAATGCGGTCTCTCTCTCTCTCTCTCTCTCTCTCTCTCTCTCTCTCTCTCTCTCTCTCTCTCTCTCTCTCTCTCCACTAAAATACAACTAAAAAGGTAAAATATAAAATGAAAATTCAATAGAACATAAAAATTAAATAATAGACAATTCATTGCTAAGAGAAAAACTGCATTTTGGAGAACAGATGAGAAAAATAGAGAAATGCAATGAATCTAATAATAAATGTAAAGATAAAAAGAGAGAAATTCTATTTTCTGGCTAAATTACAATTGGCTAAATTTTTTGTTTGATATTGAATTGAAATAAACAGCGAAATATGGTTTTTCGAGTCGACTGTACTCTCTGTCAATCCTAAACAACAATTGAATGCATAATAAATAACCAAATATTTAGAGGAAATTCATTTTTGAGGAGAAAAAAATGAAAGTGAAGTGAAATTATTGAAAATATGGGTTTGGAGTGAAGTTTACCGACAGATGAGAGCGACGTTGAGTCACATTGACTCAGGAGAGGAAAGAGAGGAGAGAGAGAGAGAGAGAGAGAGAGAGAGAGAGAGAGAGAGAGAGAGAGAGAGAGAGAGAGAGAGAGTAGTGGAGAAGTACCGCATCTTTTGGTGTTTCGGTGGAAGAAGTGCTCAAAAATAGTGTAGTTTAGAGGTATAACAAAAAGCTTGACTAAGAAATTATGAATGAATGTAAGGGCAGCTGCAAGTCCTGGTGTAAGTCCTGGTGCAGGTCCGGCGCAAAAAAGTCGCCTAATAATGGATTGTGTCAATTCTCAATTCACAAAATGTACAATTGATCATCAATTCAAGCATGGCACAAACTGACGCAGACTTGAGATCGCAGGAGAAGGAGAGGCAGTGAGAGAGGCAGAGAGAGGCAGAGAGAGGCAGAG
>JAQIXC010002430.1:0-10949 GCA_034697605.1 Metabelba pulverosa
CACTTGTCGATCGCCACCGGTATGTCGTCGCCCGTCAGGTACTGGTCCTCCAGTCGGTTCGCCGCCGGTATCGCCCACTGCCTTAATAGCGATTGATACCTAAAATAAAAAAATATGTTTGTTAACGCGAAAATAGCTAGATACATTTGTAACTTTCATATATCGCTTATAACAATGTATACTATTTTTACAAATAAAATCACAGTACAAATAAAAGTATAAAAATTTTAGCACTATTGATGGAAGTTTAAAATGTGTCAATATAACTAATATATCATGTCAAATTAAGATAAAACTTATTTTGAAATATGAGTACAGTTTAGTAACAAGCTAGTTTACAGATAATCTTCGATATTTACAGAATATTAAGATATAGTTGTAAAATAAATAACCATTAAATTATAATATAATTTATTAAATTCTATAATATTTAGCAAATATAATGAATTCAAATAAACATGATACAAACCATATCTCTGTGTGCGTTTTGTACTCGCATTGAAGGTAAAGGACTCGGTTCGGGAACGCCAGACATATGGGTTGTCCCGACTCCTGTACCGTAGCGCACGAATGCATGCGATGGACAGACGCGTAGCCAATCGACTGGACTTTGCGCACATCGTATGTATTGTAAGCGCCGTTAGTATCGCTGCCTTCACTCCGATTGCTGTCCTCACTGTCGGACACGTCGTCACCGCTTCGCCGATCGCACTCTTCGTCGCCGTCTTTCGAAATCACAGTTATCTGTCGACCGCTAAGTATGACGTAGTTTATGACCCATTGACTAGAAATGCCGTATTTCATGTGAAGGTAACCGCAATGATTTGTATCTGGAAAAAGTATCAAGTTATTTAGTTCTAAACTTCAGATGTTAATAACAAATAATATAAGTTTGGAGAAAAGAATTATTTTAAATAATGTTGTTATTTATATAAAAGTAGTGTCTATATAAAACTATATAATTTATATTTTAATAAGTAAAATTAAGAAATAGACAGAAATCTTAATATTGTTTATCGAGACTGTAATTTATAACTGCATAAGTATTATTATTAGCTTAAGCATTTAGAATTTAGATATATGGGAAGATTTTATATATCTATTGGATTGTCCCACTTATATTGTCATCTTTAAACGTTAATTTTTAAACAATATAAACTGTCTAGATTATAATTAGAAACACTATATTTCAACATTCTATCTAAGAGTATATTAGTTAAAGTAACTTTTATCTTGAGGACCAACAAAAATATACTGTGTAGTTTTAGCGTAAATAGCCAGATAAATTAGCCAATTAATTTTTCTTAAAATTTAAAAACTAAAAATGCAATTTATACGTTGAACAATATATTTTCCGTTAATGATCTTTATGAAAAATTTGAAGCCAGGCAGTTGATTGTAACAAATATTTAGGCATGATAAATTTAAATTCAATGATGAGGACCAGTATGTGTTTTTAAGATAAATTTAATAGAAATGTTTATAGTAGGAAAAGGGCGAACAAATAATAATTTGTTGTAAAAATTATCAAGACATTTTAGTCTCAATATGGCAAAGTTTAATTTTTTACAAAAAATAAATTCATATATGCACAATTTAGAGATTTGGCTCCATATTTATATTTCTTACTAATAATGTTTTGCTATATGAAGGTGACAGTATCTGTGGGACAAACCTATAAAATAGGTAACTCGTAAAATTATGTAACAGTCTAGTATTGATATATAAATGTTTTATATGTGGAATTATGTAATTTTACTCTGTGCTGTATTATATAATAAAATATTAAAAGTTACATTTGCTATTTGATTTATAAACACATTTATAATTCAATAAATCTAATAACTGGTTTGTTTAAAATACATGATTTATTATAGATATTGCAGTTAGAAGAAATTACAAAGCAGTCAAAACACATAAATTAAATAATTCTTGTTACGTTTGAATAGCCTTTATATAATTTAGTTATTTTATAAAATTAAATAATTAATGATTATATAAATGATTACAAGTATAACATATTAATTAATTAATATTTGTGATGTTTTAATATAATAAGTACAAATTACAATAACAATATTTTAATTATAATTTTGATAATAATTAGCTTAAATATAATTTAAGATAACATTAAAATAATAGTTTTAGAAACTTAAAAATTAATTGTGTTTATAGTTAAAAATATTTTTGACAAATAATATTTTACAAATAATAAATAGATTGCAAATTATAGATATAGACAATATCAATAAGCTATTGAAATATTAATTATAATTACATTGAATTAATTTGTAAAATGAAAAAGTTGCTATTATTTAAAAGGTTGCAAGAACAATTATGTATAGCAGACGCGGGCCAACACTTCTTCAAATACGGCATTTCTTTTTTTCGATTTAAATGTGAAAAACGGCATAAACTCTATAATCCAAACCTAATCTTCTCGTTAATAGCAATCTATATGTTTCGCTGCTGTCTGTCCGCAGCCCTACCGCCAGACACGAGGGATAGAGTATTCCTATTACTCGGCGATTGGCAACACTTCATAAACGCGAGATTTTACTTAAATGTTACAGTTATATTTGCAAGTATATTTTCACTTACCTCGCAATTTATACACTACTGGAACTACAAGCGCGCGATTGCGCCGACATATTGGTCACCGTTTCGACTACTCTCGGGTTCGGTGTCGCCCATCAGTGTTGGCTTAACGAGCGTTCAAAGTGTGCAGAAATTGCTTAAAATATCAAAATTCCTATTTTTTATTACTCCATATATTACAAGAATAACTGCACTTGTTGGTTTTATACTTTCGATATCATTAATAATTCCATGCTACTTAAATTATTGGTTATTTATTCCGATTATAATTTATTGGACTGCTTTATTTACGCTTAATACTTTATATTTTGCAAAGATATATGTTTATCAATTTATCTACTTTTATATTATTTGTATTTATTTGCAAATAAAATGTAAAAATCAAAATCAAATAATTGGTAGATATTCTCAATTTAAGCAAGTGTCATTTAAATGCATAAATGATTTACTGTATAAAATAAATCAAAATCACATCGAAATTCAAAGTATTAATTCAAATTTTTGGTCAAGATTTTTGTGTGTATTTATTGTAACAAGTTTAAACATAATTGTGTTTATGCTATATTGCGTGATATTTATTGAAATGAATACAATACTAAAAATAACACTCATTTATACGGCTTTCCTCTGGTTTACACTCTTTATGTTTATTCTAAACATTACTTCGGCTCTGGTTTTGGAAATTAAGAAAACGAATAAACTTTTATTTAAGTTATTTTTTATAAACGCAAAAATTAACATCTATTCAAAATTTAAAGTAAAGAATAATGTATATATTTGTTATACAATTTGTTTTAATTATTACCATTCAACATTTAGTTGCTTACGTGGATTGAGAAGACAAGTCAGAAGAGGATTGGCTTTTATTGCTTCACATTCTTTGTCTTAGACTATAACCACTTTTTTGAGGTATTACAGTAATTAAATTAAACTATAAAGGTAGTATTTTCAAATTTAGTCTAACAATACAATGCTAATTATCTTTTCAGATTATTGTTATAATGATTATATTTTTTCTTAAAACAATACAAATCTCAACGTTTATTTAAGCTAACATACTGTATAAAGATAACTGTATAATGTTTATTATAAATTATTATAAAATAAAAAATATTTTAGTAATCTTTAAAATTAAGAGCTATGTATACTTAAATTGTATGTATTAATGGGTAAAATGTTTAGAAAATATATACAACTTTATTTATCGTAAAAATACAATTATAATGGTCAAAATAATTAATAGAAAACGTAGATGAAACTTATAACAATTATATAACACATAGCAATAAATATCACAATTATTGATCATTTCACACAAAAAATTATTTGCAGTTAAATATAATAAAATTAAATTAGAATTATGTAAAATTAGTTATTAATACATTTTATACATGCTAATATACAATAAACCAATTCATTCTATAATAGAATAATGTCACTGTTTTAATTTTATTGTACTATGGCACACAATATTTACAGTAATTTAGTATTTCAATAATTATATCTATCTATTTTAAAATAATTAAACTGTAAATTTATAAATATAATCTAATAAATGTAATAACGAATATACAATTATATAACTTATACAGGTATAATATTTTATTTAGCATGCATTCTACCAATTAACATTCATAAAATATAAGTTTATTAATGTTAGTGAAATGAGCTAACCACGGAAGTGTTTTCAAATATAGCTTATTTATTCCTTTTGTAACTTTAATACACCAAATATCATCTTTAGTACAAAAGTAACATGGAAGAAGTAAAATTATCGCAAAGTTTGCCAAGACACTTGTCTCAGTTGGATTCGGGAACACATTTATACAAATACGGCGTTTCCTTATTTAGAATCGAAACTGAAAAGCGACACAAACTGTGTAATCCATTATTGATTGTTATATTAGTTTTGATATACCTGTGCCGGTGCTGTCTGGCACTGGCACTGCCGGCGCAGACAAATGATATTGTATTCCTACTACTGGCCGATTGGCCGCATTTTGTAAGCGCTCGATATCATTTAAACATGGTAGTAATAGTTGCGGCTATTTTTGTATTAACCTCTCAATGCATTCACTACTGGAACTACAAGCGCGCGATTGCACCGACATATTGGTCGCCGTTTCGTCTGCTGTCGGGTTTGGTGGCGCCCATCAGTGTTGGCTTAACTCGAATTGAAAGTGTTCTTCGAGTGGTGAAACTAGCAAGATTATTATTCCGATTAGCCCCTTACAGTATACTTTCATTTTGTTTAACGTGCATGTCATTTTCACTTTTATTAATATACCCATGCTACTTAATATGCCAATCCACAAATTATTGGTTGTTAATTATACCAGTGTTCTTATGGAGCATAATACTAATTTCAGCTGGCACATATTTTGGATTTGTACTTGTTTATCAAATAACCTATTTTTACATAATTTGTTATTATTTACGAATTAAATGCAAAGATTTAAATAAATTATTTAAATATAAGATATATCATAATATTTCCTCGAAATACACAATTAAATTATTAGATAGATTAAACCGCATTCATATTGAAGTTAGCATGTTTAACAAGAATTTATGGTCAAAGTTTTTATGCACTTATATTGTTACAAGTTTAATGTTGATTGTATTTTTTCTCTATTGCTTTCTATTTGTTAAAATACACGTTCTATTAAAAATTGGATTTATTTATACATCTCTTTTCTGGGCTATTCTCATAATTATTGTTTTAAACATCGCTTCGGCTTTGGCTTTAGAAATACGTAAAACGTATAAAATTTTAAACAAATTGTTTATTAAGAATAACAAATTAAAAACGTTTTCAAAATTAAAAGTAATAAAAATATTTGAATTGACATTAATTAATAGCGTTATTTCTAACATTAGTTGCATTCGTGGATTGAGAAGTCGAGTCAGAAGAGGATTGGCTTTTATTGCTTCACATTCTTTGTGTTAGACTATAACCACTTTTTTGAGGCAATTATTCATTTTGTATTTATTGTTAATATTTTTAAATATATTTCATTAATTAAATGTTAATAATTTTATAGATAGTTGTCTTAATAATAACATTTTTCCTAAAAACAATACAAATTTCAACTAATATTTAAGTTTACATGCTGCATTAAATTAATATTACAATGTTTATATTAATTCAATAATAAAATTTATTATTAAACAAATTACACATTAAATCCAAGTTCCTTTTAACATGTACAAGTATAACTAATAACATTTCATACAACTATATATTTGCTATAACTTATAATTAAATGTTGATGGATAGATTTCAATTAGCTTTGATTAATTAATTTATATAACTTTTGACTATATAATTTAAGACATTTTGAATTAAATAAATAATATTGACTAATTTACCAAGTAAAAGTACAACTTAATTATCTTTAAAATGACATTTATTTATTATTATTTTTACATAGCGTTTATTGTGATAATATGTCAAAAATTTTGTATTTTGTAAAAATCAATGAAAACTTAAAATAAAATAACCTAATATTATTTTTATAATACTAAAAAATATTAATGTATAATAAATATAAATAATGCGTTTTATATTCTATGCGAGCAATTCTAGCATTAAAATAATAATTTAAATATATGTATATAAATATTATTATCAAATCGATATTTAAAATAACTATAAATATCTTAAAATAAATAAAATATTGAATATATTATTGAAATAATTGTTATTCTCAAATAATTTTTGCGTAATTTTGTTTTATAAAAATAAAAATATTTGTGAAATATAAAATTTAAACTAATTACATATAATTATCATAAACTGTAAGCTAATATGCATCTATTTATTAATAATAATACATATCTGTATAATTTTTTGTAATAGTTTACTGTTTAAAATAATGGCGCAAAAAAATTCGAAAATGATGGTAAATATAAAATTAAGCGAAGTGTTGCCATGCAGCATTTGTGTGTCGAGTGCGGGAACACATTTCCACAGATACGGCATTTCCCTGTTTAAGTTCGGAACTGAGAAACGGCATAAACTGTGTAAACCAACTATTATTTGCCTTTCGGTGATCCTAGGCCTGTGTCGGTGTTGTTTGGCGGTAGCCCTTCCGTCGCATACGAGTAACCGAATATTCCTATTACTGGGCGATTGGCCGCACTTTATAAACGCGAGAATACACCTAAACATTGCGGTAATAATCGCCAGTTTTTACTCAATTGGTTCGCAATTAGTCCACTACTGGAACTACAAGCGCGCGATTGCACCGACATATTGGTCGCCGTTTCGTCTGCTGTCGGGTTCGGTGTCGCCCATCAGTGTTGGCTTAACGCGCGTTCAAAGCGTCAAAAAACTGCTTTTCATATCAAAATATTTGTTAGAATATTCCGTTTATATCGCATTAAGCACAACGATTGCTAGTATTATATTCAATCTAATTCTCGTTTATGCATTGTATCAAGTTTGCCATCAATTATGCTGGTCTTACGTCCCATTCGTATTATTTTGGACTGTTAATTTCATTCTAAGCGGATCATTTTTTGCCAATTATTTCACCTACCAACTTATTTACTTCTATATAATTTGTCTCTATTTGAAGATAAAGTGCAAAGATTTGAATGAAATGATCGAAACGTATTACAAGATAATGCCGTCAAAACAAATCAGTGTATTATTGCATCGAATTAACCGAATCCACGTCGAAGTGCAGGAAATTAATTCAGATTATATCTCAAAGTTTCTGTGTATTTTTATTGGCAATAATTTATTTCTAATCGTCTTTTTTCTATACTGCTATTTATTTGTCAAGATGCATTTTATTATCAAATTTGTGATTATTTATATGGCATTCCTTTGGTTTATACTTTTCCTTATTATACTAAACATCGCTTCGGCTCTCGCTTTGAATATTTTGAAAACAAATCGATATTTAAATAAATTATTATTAATTAATTCAAATATAAACACACGTTTAAAAATAAAGGTATAAATTGTTTCATATTTTATTATTTTAAATACTATTAACAAAATACTAATATTGCATTTTAAATATTAGTTGCATTCATGGATTGAGAAGACGAGTCAGAAGAGGATTGGCTTCTATTGCTTCACATTCTTTATGATAGACTATAACCACTTCTTTGAGGCAAATATTTATTATAATTAAATTAAAAATACACATCAATTCATATAAATTTATTCAATTCTTTTTAGATAATTGTTATATTAGTTTTGTTTTTCTTGAAAATTATACAAATATCCAATTATTAGCTCTTAAACAAAATATACAAATTAAATGGTAATCATATTTTACTTATTAATTATTTTTAATTAATCAAATAAACAAAACATGTATCCATTATAACTCAATATATTTATGCATCTCGTACATTTAAACTGTTTTAAAAAAGTAAAGTATATTTTTATAATGATTAATTAAAAAATAATTACCATAAATTATTTATAATAATTTTTATTTAACCTAATCTTTTCCTACAATATAATAAATCACTATACAGTTATATGATATTATTTATAAGTTTTATTTTTAAATTATTGTAAAAATCGAAATTAGAATAAAAAATTAAATTATCTACAAATGTCTGAAACTAAATGGACAAAATTATATAAAATATTATATAGTCCAATAGTTGTTATTGCAAATATTATAAATGCATATAAATTATCTTTATAAAAATGTATATAAATTTAATATAGTTTAAAATAAAGACTGTAAAGCGGAAGAAGCCTTGTATAAAATATCAAATCAATAATTACTGACAAGTAATAAAATGATAGCATAACATGTGTTTAACAATATTGTTTATGCTAATACTAAATTTAGATATAGTTTAGATACGCAATGAATTTAATATCAAGAATTTAGGTTATAATAGTATATGAATAATATATAAACATTGACAAAATGCCGTACTATGTTTTGTACTTTTACAACGAATATATCATTACAGTATAAGATTATCATTATTAATTTTGAGGTCGTTTTATAAGTCTATTTATTATTTGCAAATATTTTATTATAAACACATTCTAACAACTAGTTATTTGACAAATATTTACATAATTATTTATTATATTTTTTATTTTTGGTCAACTTTAGCCAAACTCTTAATTATTAAAAATTATGTTGACCATAAATAAAGATAATACTAAAATAATGAGAAATTAACAAACTTTACATGCATATATTTTTGGAATTATCAATTCACTTTTTATGTTCAATATATCAGATTAAATAGTGAGTTTTCCTTGATCTAAAATACATTTTAAAAAGTTATCCAGATAGTTTGAGTAAGTCTATGGATATATAATTTGCAAACAATCCAATATTTTATTATCCATGACCTTTAACCTAACAAATATTTATGATTTTTACATAAATTTATTATTAATTTATTAATAATTTTACTTTATTTAAAGATTTTAAGCCTTTTTTCGGCAAGTAACTTTTCTGCTTTTTTATTCTTGCCTGATAATAAAGATTATTTTATTAATTGTTTTATTTTTTAATTATTCAATTATCTAAATATGTTTAAATATTTAGCCATTATATTGACAATTTGTACAGTACAGTTGGATTAATGTTTAAAATATGATTATAATTGTACTATTTTGACTCCATCTTCACTCCAATGCTAATATACTGAATAAAACTATTTTTATAATATTATTAAACATGCATTTAATTTAATGTTTTCAAATAATAGCTATATTAAATAATAGCTAAAATTATGTGAATTATTGTTTAAATAATATAAAGTAAATGTTGAAAATTTAAATTAAATTGTTTATTTTGTTTTATATTTAAATTGAGTTTATAATATGTTTAGAGTTATTGTAAAAACATTTTGTTATACATTTTCTAAATAAATTATCTTTTGTAGTTTTATAAATATTATGCATAATTTAGATAAAAGTTATAATAGAAAATTCTTAATAAAATGCTATGTAAAAAAATTGGGAAAGTAGTTTACCAGATACAGTTATAATTCGAATTCTTATTAACTAAAATTTGCATGTTTATTGTAAATAATTTAGTTATTCTCACTCTCACTGGTACTTATTATTATCTACAAATATAAAATATTGTTTTAATTAATTAAATAATAAATATTTTATCATAATTATGTTTAATGACAGTAACGTTTAACATCACATTTAACATTTAGTTATTGTATTAGTAAATATTATAAAATAATGCAATATATTAATAATTACAAAATCAATAATTGAATTATATTTCTAAATTAATTATTATTAAATTTAACGTTTGTATTAACAAAAAACAAGTCAACAATAATTTCAGTTTATATACTGTTCATTACTATACTATAACTATGCATTAAGATGTCAAATATATACACGAAGTTACCAAGTCAATATTGCGTTTCGAGCGCTGGAACACATTTACACAAATACGGCATATCTTTATTTAAATTTTAAACTGAACAGCGTAATAAACTATACAATCCAATACTATTTAAACTTGTAATATTTCTTTATGTTTGCCGCAGCTGTTTAGCTGCGATATTATCGCCGCAAACGAGTGATAGAATATTCCTACTATTGGGCAATTGGCCGCACTTTCTCAACGCGAGAATACATATTAATATTATATCAATTATTGGATCGAATTGCGTATTAATTTTGCAAATAATTCATTATTTTAACTACAAGTCCGCGATTGCACCGACATATTGGTCGCCGTTTCGTCTGCTGTCGGGTTCGGTGTCGCCCATCAGTGTTGGCTTAACGAGCGTTCAAAGTGTAAAACAATTGATTAAAATATCAAGAATCTTGCTGCAAATATCTAGTTTAATTATTACATCAACGCCCTATTTTTGTTTAATATTTTCATTAGCCTTAGTTTATCCATGTTACAACATGTGCTACACCAACTATTGGCTTTTAGTACCAGTAGTCTTTTAGAGTATTTATTTTAGTCTTGGTAGTTATTATTTTGCTATTGTTTTTATTTATCAATTAAGTTATTTTTATATTATTATATTCTATCTACAAATTAAATGCAAAAGTTGGAACACGTTAATTAGCAATTATCTAACAAGTAAAAATTTCAAATTATATAATATAAAAGTTTTATTGTTTAAACTAAACCGAATTCATGTAGAAATACAATCATTTAACGCAAATATTTGGTCGAAAGTACTATGCGCATTTATTGGCACTAGTATAGTAATGATTGTGTTTCTATTTTATTTAGTGTTGCCATCTCAGGTTGTAGCATTCCTGGAGATCTGTAAAATTTACCTTATTTTCACCTTGAGCTCTCCTTGAGATCATATTTTTAAATTAAAATTACATATGATACTTTATAAAATTGCTTATA
>JAQIXC010002431.1:0-10948 GCA_034697605.1 Metabelba pulverosa
TTTCCTCGCGATCTCCACATCCGCGTCGGTGTAGTCCTGACTATACGGACAGCGTTTGTGGATATTCTCAAAGCATTTGTTGCGAGAATTAATAGCTATTGAAATACAATTCTTATAATTGATATAAATATTGTTAAAAATATATTTTTACATACAATTTACTGTGTTATTAATAAATAATAGAGTTAAAAGAATATTAAATGGATATATCATTTTACTTTTATAAATAAAATATTAACTTATATTTTATATCATAAGTACAAATCTATTTATACTATTACGAAATATGTATAGTACATTAACCTGCAATTAGCATAGTATAAAAACATACACTGCTAATTAAAAGTCTATGATCAAAATCGATGTTGTAAATATCTGGGCTTACAAATTTTATATTTTATATATTGCCAGAAAATTTATTATAAATTTGTTAATTTTGGAACCAACCAGCAATATTTCAGACTATAATTTGTGTATGCTCATTTGTTTACTAAATCGATTTTGATTATAGACTTTTAAATAGCAGTGTATATTTTTGCAGGTGTTAAAAAATATTAACGTTTTTATTAAAGTTTATAATTGCCATATTTAATTAACAACGAATGTTTATTAATACACGTATTTAATTTATATATAAATTTGCATGTCAATGTACTCTAAATTTTAATATGAGTAATTTATTTATTTATTTTTATTTCAATATATAATTTATTAGTTATAATATTGGTTATAATTGGTTTATGATATTATATTCAGTTAAAATAATTATAATCCTGTTTAACAGATAAATCAGATTAGAAAAATAATTTATTATTTAAAATTTTAATAAGTTTACAAATTAATATTACTTATTATATAATTTTTACTATATGTTCTTTACTATATGGTGGCTGGACAATTGCCCGAATAAGCATGCACCACTAGATTAAGTCTAACATTTTATCTAAAAGTCAAATTCTGTCCAAGGGAGTATCGTGTAAATCTCACATGTTTGAACAATATTGTGTTAATTACAATTTATTAAACATAGCTAACAATGTTAATATTTTATATGTATAAATAGGGTTGTTAGTGGTTAAATTTTGGGAACCTTTAGCCTTAAATTTAAGATTAAATTTAAAGCAAAATTTAACTTCTATTTTAAAATTTAACTCAAATTTTAACCTAAGTATACTGCACCATTTGTTATTTTAGATATTTTGAGTAAAACTTTGAACATGGGAATTAATAAATAAATTATAAAATGTCAATTATTAGCGTTGTAATTTAAAATTTAATCTTGACAGTGAATATGTTATTATTTATATTAATGTTACATTAAACAGCAAAAATATTGTTTTGAAAATTTCAATTCAATTCAATTCAATCAAATTCAATTTTATAATTTAACCAAAATTTAGCGTAAATTTTTGAAACTTTAGGCTAAAGTTTCACTCGAAATAAAAATTTAGGCTAAATTTTCAACCCTATGTACAAACCATTGCAATTCTGGCAACTGCTTATTCGGTGCAAGTGATATTCTGGCAAATGTCACCTATCCAGCTATATTTATGGATTATTTATAATACTGTACCTTTAATGATTGATAGCAACGATAAGGTATATATGGATTCAATCGGCAAACCCCACATGGAGTGCAGATGTGGAGAGTATACTGCCATAGGATATACATTGGGCTAGCGGATTGGATGGCCAGTGTGCTAAGGGAGAGCGTATTATAGAATCATATTTTTAGCTCTATAATAGCGCGCCAAGATGAGATGGCACATATTGGTAGATGGTATGCAATGTAACTATGCATATGTTGAGAGCATACTTCCATAAGAAATGCATTGGGCTAGTGGATTGGACGGCTAGTGTGCTTAGGGAAGATGTAACCTTAGATAATGTAAGAGTCTTAAAATGGCATTTATTTGTATAATTAGATTTTTAACCCCAAGCAGATTTAACGCGGGCACTATAAAGCCGAAAAAATTAGCATGTAAAATATTTCACGCGCGTCAAGAGTAAAGCTGCCAGATGTCCAGTTTTGGACTGGATTGTCCATTTTTAGCCAGACTAAACCACTGTCCAGTTTGGTGTCAAAAATGGACAATTGAGTGTTTAGTTTTTATATTTCCGCATAATTTCGCATAAAATTGTAACAAATACTGTATGATATTTAAAAATTTTGAATAGTTTATCATTGTTTATCATATTACACAGTGTTATTCAGCACGCAGTATTAAATTATATTAAACTTCATTTAAATTTACCGATTGTTTATATTTTAAGTTATATATATGTATGTTAATTCCATAATTTATAACAAAAAAATATTTGTGTGGATTATTATTAAATAACTAAATTAATAATGTTAAAAATATATTCTCAATTATTGAAACTGTTTAGTCAATTCTCATTGGCAGTGATTTTGTGGATATAATTTTTATTCATTTGCGACGAATATGGACAGAAGTTAGAAGTTAGCCAGATAGAAGTTAAATGAGTGTTAATTTAATTAAAGCCGAAATGTTTATAAAAAAAATCATTTTAAAATAAATAGTATTGAATTTACATCATGTTGAAACGAATGAAAATTTTCTAAACTCTGTTAAATCCAATAAAAAATATACATAATATGTACCTTTAATTAATATCTGTATATTAAATATATGTCCATTTTTTGTCCATTTTAAAATGTATAAATGTCCATTTTTGTCCATTTTAAAATGTAAAATTATTTAAAAAATCCATTTTTGACAAAGAACTATTAGGCAGCTTTAGTCAAGAGTAGAAATGCGTGCCATAAGCTGCGATTTATATTACCAAATATAGTTATGTTACAGGCTTAAATTTGAGATTTTCTCACTCTGACAAAATGCTTTGAATTTATAATAAATTTGCAAACATTATTTAAACCTTAAAAGCTTTAAAACTTATTATTTTATTTAAAAATTTAAGAATTTATACCGGTAATTTTATTAATATTCTAGACTCTAGAGAGTCTTATGATATGTGACCTAAATTTTATTATATAGCATCAAGTTAATTTAAATTACATATTTAATTTATTTGGTAAACAATATATATTTATTTCTAAAACATTTTATTTATTTATGATTCCAATTAAAAGACAAATTGTTATTTCTTTTGTTACATGTAGTAAAATTAGCTCGAGTATAATTACTTATAATTTATACATTATAAATCTCAAACGACATATGGACTACAATAGCCGTATTTATTCAGGTCAGCGATGAAATCCAAACTCCGCTGCTGTGAAGCGCGCACTTCCGGCAGTATATCCAAACCCAAGTCGTATTTTAGTGCCGCCTCCTGGCGGCGCCCATTCGCGGTGTCTCTGTAGCGCAGAAACACAGGCATTGGTTTGCATTCGCGGTTACAGTCGCCGACTTCGAAATTAAAATCCAGTAACGGATCGTACTTTCCGTCGGCGAATGCGGGAAAGTATTCGTTGAACACGTGTTTCGGTAGCGCCGCTCGCATTCGCTTCAGAGCCGTCGGTTCCGAAAACGTTTCGTTTTTAATCAGTTTCTTAACGATCGTAAGCAACGACTCCTCGATATAACACAAATCGCCGAACGTTATCGACAGCGCGTCTGATATCGTGTCGTTTGAAAAGTAAACCAACCGATCGGTGGCCGCCAACGGCTTGATCTCACCGGTGGACACATCGACGTCCAGACCGTACGTCACTGATGTGGACGACGCCGGTCTCATGAGGGCTAATCGGTCGGTGGCCCACGCGTGCCAAAAATAGAACGTGATACTATGCAAACAAACACTTCTAAATTAGTATCATTCGTAAAATTAATTACATTATATAATTAGAAATAACGTATAAAATATCACCGACTCGTGCGGTGCGATCGGTACACTGTAGTCCCCGTTATAGCCACCGATCGACAGATGTTGCGTGAAATGAATGCCCATAAATGTGTTTGAGTTTAATGCGGGACTTTGAAACACCATGCTGAAAACTTCGGGACCGTACCAAGCGGGTAGAGAGCCGTCGGCGTTCCACTGGCGCCGTAGGCACTGCACGAGCGGCAGATTGGCGTACATTCCGTCGGACACGCAGTACGCGGTCGAGTAGTTGCCGGAAGTGCCGAAGTAGTCGAATATCGCCGACAATTCGGGCATGGCAAAATCTTGCTCGATATTCTGCGCAAAATAAATTACTATTATAGCTAGTATTACGAATAATTTAAAATAATAACTGGAAATAAAATCAATTAAACTAGCATGCCCAAATTGGAAGGTATAATTTTTTGTTCAATTTGCGAATTCGCTTTTCCAGCTCAAATAGAAACATGCTATGAAATGGGCCGAACTGGAACTTATGCGCGTGCGCCCACCAATTGCCGTGCACATTGGCCAGGTAGGCGATGTCGCCGCGACGGTACAAATGGCGAAATATTTTCAGAAACTCGATTCGATCCGATTCGGGAATGCATTTCCAGTGCTTTCTAACACGCAACTTTTTGCATGCTGGTCGGCGCGGTCGTATCGATGCCTCAGCAAATTTGTTCTGAATATACCGGCGCACCTGATCCACGTCCTCATCGGTGTAGTCCTGTGCGACCGGGCATTTTTTATAGATGTTATTAATGCATTGATTACGTATTTTGGCTAGATTGATATTTAAAAAGTATGATTATTAATAGTCTGTTATATTGTATACTCTATATTAAAATACAATATATCGTACTTCGCTGTACTAAACCATTGTAAGCATAAATAATACCAAATATTATGATAGCAATGTTTATTCGAAGTAAAATCATTTTCTAATAGAATTAACTATTTACACAAATGTTTGATATTTAAAGTATTTATAAATCCGTAATTACACATTATAAACGATAAAATTAATCGTGTCAATGAACTGTATCCAAACAAGTGTTTAATATTATTGATTTAGTAAAAAACAATTTTTTAATTAATTAATTAATTATTATTGAATATAAATAATTGTATATATTATTTAACAATGATCTTCTATATAGATTTGTACAGAACGCATGTAATTTCTTATCCCTTATTTTTATAAATATAATTTATGTCGCATATATGCTTGCCATTATCTAATCAACATGGTTTATACAAAGTATCTTAAGAACTACTAAAATTATACTAATTTGCTATTGTTATCAATTACTGTAATTTAGATGATTCAAAACTAATCACCTCAACAAAATACGTGGTAATATTTAAATGGCTATAATTTATTCTGACTAGAATGATTAGAATTAGATTTATTTGATGTAAAAATAAAGTTATTTTTGGATATTTGGCGTAATTGTCGCGAAAGTCTTGCTACAATCTCAAAAATTATATTTTGCAAATTTTGCTTATTTATAACTTTGGAATTAGCATTTAGATTTTTATGTTTTATTTATCAACTTAAACTTTGACCTTTCCTCTACAAAAAACCTTACTATAAGTATGCTCTAGCTACTACTATTTATTCTGGAGATATGGGGTTAGCATATAATACATTTACATGTTACTTGTGACTTTTGACCTTTGATTACTGATAACTTCAATAATGAAAATTTTTAAATATTATGAGTTAAATAACATATTCTTTAATTATTTAATACACTATAAACATTTTAAATTGCCACGTATTAATTAAGCTTTAACAAGTTTACATTATATTTTATCAAAATGTTTAAAAATAAAAATAAAACTAGACACTTAATGGTCCATTTCGACAGCTAACTGGACAGTGGTTTAGCCATGCTAAAAATGGACAATCCAGTCCAAAACTGGACATCTGGCAGCTTTAGTGACGCAAGAATATGTTTTTTAATTTTTCAAAATAAATTTTATACTAGCCAGGCCATAATATAGTGTAAGCACACCAAATACGATTTTATTAATAATGGTTGTTGACCTGCTACCTAATTTGCCTAAATTATATAAATATAGCTGTAACAAGAAGTTTTTATTTCATTAATTTTTGCGAAACCATTTTAAAATTATTCAAAAAATTTTAAAAAATAAATTATTCAATTGATGAGCTCAGTGCGCGTTCAATCTATTAATATATTTAATTAGCAATTATAATTTTACAAGCAAAAATTCGAATAAAATATTAAAAACAAAAGACCAAACACTCGAAGGCATTTAAAACTTGTGATGTGCGTCGGACGAGATGGCGCGCCGGTCGCCAATACCCGAATCCGAAACGGGATCGGCCAAAGACAACGTATACGCGCCGAGCGTGCAATGCGACGCGCACCGGCCGCTCACGTCGATAGTGCGCAACAGACCGGTTAGCGCGTTAATACCGCCGCCACGGCACCCGTTCTGGTCATCGGCTCTCATAATGGTGACGCCCGACAGATAGTCGCCGACGCAACGGCCGCCGTCTATAACGCCGCACTCCACAAAATTGAAATTTCCTATAAATATAAACGATTATTGCTAAACGAAATACTAATTTAATCAAGTTACTAATGCGCGCAACCGTTGCTTAAGAAGGTGACACTTGTGCGATTGACCACGCGCACTTTATCGGTGCCCGTGACGCCGTAGCCGTCGTCCACGACGGCGTCGAATTCGAACTCGTCGTGCCGTAGGATTACGCCGTTACACGTGTACGGGATTTCGGCGCCGCCCCCGTAGCCGATCGTCTTGAGCCGAGAACGCGCGTCGCACACCATCTACGCGTCGAACGTCGCGTTGATCCACACAATCGGCGTGAATGCTTGCTCATTTTAATCGGCCAAAGTTATTTATAATGTAATAATCTACTTGAATGCTTTTTAAAATATAGCTCTCGCGTTTAGGTATCAATGTTATCTAGTTAAAAAACGTTTTCGTTGCCAGCTACATTGATTCTATTGTTTAGTAATGGTCAACCAGAATCTAACATAGTCAAATCTGTTATCAATTATTTGAATTTTGCAGTCAAATATGAGATACTCTATTTCAGCATAATTAATATTCAATTTAAAACTAATTAGATTCTTTAGACTGGGTTTAACAGTTACTTTAATACGAATTCAATATGGCCGGTTAGAGAAAATGTTAAATTTACAAATAACAAACGTATTTATGCCTAAATGAGTAAGATGAATGCTAATATCGTATCAAATAAGTTATAAATTTATAACAATAAAATCATTCTAGCTATTATTATAATAACATCTATAAATCATTATGCATTCATACCGACGTTTTTAATCTTCGGACATACTGAAATTATAAAATTAATTGCAGCGTGTATCAATATAATAGTTATGAATTGTTATTTCACATAATTAATGTATTTACGGCATTGTTTCTCAATTAGCTGCGAGAGCTGAGACTCGCTCTCCGATGACCACTCATTGTCAGGCGTTGGCGACTGAGGTCTTCGCTGTTCACTCAATGCAATTGCGGAGAGTATCAGTGCAATCGACACGAATTTCATATTGAATGTTACGCTTTATGATTATATTATTCATAAACTAATAACACGCAGCTTTTATAGACTAACGCACATAAAATAGGTTAATAAAAAAATATAAAATCATATGTTATATTATCATTAGCTGAAATGCACACTGCAGCATAATTTTGCGATTTGTATTTAATTTTGTATTTACAACTCGTTCCCAATTAAATATGTTTGTCTAGCATGAACATTGCAAATTTGAAATTTGCAAAATAATTTTAATGGAATCAGTTCAAATTATTTACTATATACATTTTTAATTTTAGGGAAATGATAAAATAAACCTAGTTGTAATTTTTTTTAAACCTTTTATAGATTATATTATGACGATTATTTAAACGCAAATTTTAAGGGTGTTCTGAGGAGGTGCGCCGGCAAGTGTCTAACAAACAGTGCGAATAGACTATAGAGTCTATAGTCTATTCGCATTGTTTGTTAGATAGTTTGTTTGTTTTATAGTATAGACCTATTTAATTGGCATAAAATATATAAATGTTGCAAAATATATTAGTTTAAATATTTATTTTTAAATGTTTCTCTTTATCAATTCATTCTTATATAAGAGGATTTTTCATTAATTCGTGCATGCCGTAATTCTTAAATTGCTCTAAAACAGCTTTACAGAATTTAATGAAATAAAATGCATTTTTAACATCTACACCAGCCAATCTGAAAGTAACAACCCGATAGAGTTGTTGAATGCGCGCACATTTACACATTGCATTATTTTTTAAACAAATGCTAAATAATATCATTAGTTTTTTTTTTGGCTATAAATCAAACAAAATATAATAAATTATTGGAAAATTGCAAACAAATGATAAGCCGGATATGCATGTCATATTTTTTCTGTTTAGTCACAATTTAACACATAATAAGCTTTTATAATACCTTGCAATTAAGAAACCTGGCGAAAAATTAAAAAATTTAAATGCGTATTAATTACAAACAACTATTGCAAAATTTTATTAAAATTTTATATAAATTTATTTATTGATTACCAAGGAATGTATTAATAAAAATGAGATGTGTATTTTTAAATTGGATTAGTATTTTAAGATTAGCGAATGCATATTATTTGCAAATGATGCCCAAAGAATATTTCGGTTTGCATTACATTAGACGCCAATCACTTTGTAAATACTAATCTAATTTTAAAATAGTTTTCATTAATAAACTCCGCGATAATTAATAAACAAATTAATAACTGATCATTTTCGACTTTGTTATTTTCGACTTTGTCATTTTCGACTTTGTCAATTTCGACTTTGGCGCTATATAAATAAATTGTCAGATATAACAAAGCCGAATATGACAAAGTCGAATATGATATTGTTGAATATGATATTCGACTTTGTCATATTTTTTAGATGTATTTTATTCATACATTTATATTAAAACAATTATAAAATTTTTTTTAAAGAGAAATTATATACCAGTGTGTCATAGAGTTAATTTTGAAAAATATCCAAACTCAGATTATCATTCATGTTTCAAAACAATTGATGTTAAATTATTTTTCATGCAATTTGTAAATATTTTATGAAAAATGTTTATAAATCTTATTACTTATATTTATAATTTTGCTGAATTATTATTATTATTAATTTTTGTAGTGTAATAAAATAATAATTAAATTTAAAATATAATTAATTTATAAATTAATATAATTGAAGGATTATTGAACCCGTTGTCTGTATTTTAAAACATGTTAAATTAATTATTGCTTTTTTAATGAGGTTATATTTTTACAAGTTAATAACACCAATTTATACCAAATTAAAATATTAAAATGCACAGATACCAATTTATAATGTTTTGTAAGATATAATCTAGATCCCGCATAGATTCATTTTATAAATTACACATGTTTCATAGCGTAGCGCAGACAGTATAATAAATTTTAATTTCATTTCTAAGTCATTAAACTCTCATATCATATCACATTGTTGTAGCATGTATAATATAAATTAAATATTAATTTTTTTTTCAAATAAAAACATACAATAATATAATATATTATTCGATAAATTTTATTTCTAAATACCTATTAGTTCGGAAAGGATTTCAACGTAAAATGACTTTTTGTAAACAGTTTGTGTAAAATGCTCCAGTTGTCAAACCGGTTCTAATTCATCTCTCATTGGATCGTTTCTCACATTTCCTTAACATTTGCTTTACTGTATTGCACGCGTATAGACGCAACTTATTAGTAATTGAGTTATCGTTAGTTTTCCAGCTTAGCAACTAAACACATTTGATCTAGATATTCCAACAGTTTAAATGAATATTGCAACAATTATATCAGTGTTATGCTGTATAGTCTTAAGCCAGCAATACGGCTATTCGCCGCCGCAGTGGGTCCGCCCGACGTCCAATCCCAAAAACCCATGCTTAAGTAATGCAATCAATAATTGATCTATTTAAATAATTTTAATATAATGTTACCAATATCAATATAAAGAGTATAATTTATCGAGTAAATTTCGGGGCCAGTTTTACTGAAATATTGAAATGTACAGTTTGTACAGTATTGTACAGTATAAAATCATTATTAAAAAAAAAGACAAATTATAAAGTATATTATTTAATTTATTTAACTTTAATTTAGTTATTAATTATTCTATCGTTTGTTATAATTAGAATAATTTGTTTTTACGTAATTAAAACTATTTAATTTTTATAATGTAACTTAGCTGCAATACAAAAATAGAACTGTCTATTTTAATTATTAAGAAATTTATTTATACCTGTACATTAAAAACTAATACTAAAATTTTATGTAAAAATTTTTTTGTAAATGTTTAACAATTTTTTCCAAATACAACGCTAACTAATTATTAATTTTATCTACCCAGGTCTTTTATCAGTTCATGATGTCGGTAAGATCTTAATTTAATTCAACATTATTAAACAAAGTTATAAATTGCGTTTTTGACATGTTACAGAATAATCTATTTATTGTAAAATTACTGAATAACAAGTACAATTTTGATTAGAATTCACGCCCATCGTCAAGGTAAACACAAGCATTGAAGAGATTATGATTTGCGACCCGGGTTCATTGCTCACGCACGTAACTGTACATGCTAATTATCCGTTACGTATTACGTGTAACGGCGTGGCCACAGAAAAACAAGACGCATTTATTCCGAGCTATCGCATGTAAGGGGCCGTTCAGATGAATTAGGCCGTTTGAATCTTGGAATTGCGCATAAAACGGTTGATAATAATTTACTGAGGTAATCAGCTCTTAGTACATCAACATCGGGAAAATTTATGTTCATATGAGTTCATCAGGTCAAAGGTCATAGATTATAAAATAATGGAGGGTTTGCTGACCCCATATCTACAGACTAAACTATAGTAGATAGAATATGGATTTATTAACACTTTTTGTTAAGGAGAGATTGAAGTTTAATTTAAGATCAAAATCATCAAAATCGGATTGCTAAATCCAAAGTTATAAGCATGCAAAGTTAGGCAATTTTGTCA
>JAQIXC010002432.1:0-10943 GCA_034697605.1 Metabelba pulverosa
TCTATTAGATCTGTTTTAATTGTGTGCCATTAGAGACGGCACATGTACTACATAATCATGGCAAAATATTTTATTAATATTAATAGGCATTTGTTAGCGTATTAACTGATATAAGAGAATGTTTTGCCAATTATCAGGGCTTTTTGTTTTCGAGTGCAATACAAAACTTACTACAATTGAAGTGGAGATTAAAATTTCGAGTGAAAAAACATTTCGATTGAGATAATACTTATCTGCGAATAACTGGAACTGCTTTTTAACCATATTTTATGCGCTCAACGCAAACCCTTTTCCTGCAAACGATTTAAATAGAAACCGAATTTTGTTTCTCTATTTCCATAACTGAGATATTAGGGAAAAAGCAATTAATTTATCCCTAATCTGATCGCTAAGAATCGGAACGACTGTATGAGTGTATGCACTGGTGTTCTGGTGAGACCGCAGGCCGACAACCAAAAGCCTTTCCACTTATCTATTCGTTCGCTGTTTTCGGCAAATGTTATGTAACAGCGATTATGACAGACGTCGTGAAGAATGTTGTTATGAGTGTATGTATGCGTTAATACAAATAAATGTAAAGTTTATGTTAACATTGAAAGTCGTTGGCGAATGAGTAATGAATACAATATCTATTGAGACGAACCAACTCTCATAGCAACTCATATTTCACGGCTTTAATACGTTTTTTTCGCTATCGATATTGAATTACATTAACATTAATAATCACTTAAAATACATCTAAAAACTATTGATTAGTATTCTCTTCAAAGAGATTTAAACTCAAACTTAAAGTTAGATCTAATTGATCCAATCGTATGGACTTTGGGCTCAAGACTTGAGACAGACGTCAGTCAAACATTCGGTTTTCGTGTCAATCGATTAGATCAACAAAACAGAGCGAAAACAATGAGAAGAATAAGTTATTAATGAAAATAAAATAACAAAAACAAATGTTTCGGCAAAACATCGAAAGGCATTAATTAGAGGAAAAAGCAATGAATCAGTGATTCAGTGAAACGATGAATGAATGCGTTAATGCATTTTGAATGACAAATGAAATGACATTTTTGACGCAAAAGTTAGGCTCATTTTTTCCCAACAAAACTAAAACTTTTTTTGTGTAACTTTTGACTAAATTATACCTAATTTTATGCTTTTTGTTCTGCGCTTTGCCGAGCGATCGGCGAAAACTGGTCACCCGTTCGAGGAGTGTGTTGGCGGTGCCGGAGGTCGACGTCTGCTGACTGGTGTCCCTCTGCGTGCTCTGACCCTCCATCTGATCCCTAGCGCTGTTGTCGTCATCAAAGCCATTGGCGCCGCCATTCACGCCATTGTTGGCGCCGTTGTTGCCGGTGTGGCCGGCGTTGGCCGCGTTCGACGACTTGGACGTGAACTGAAACCAGGATCTGATGCGCGACTCATTCGTGACACTCATTGCGACGATTTAGCCGACGAATAGGCACTCAAACAGCACTCAAACGGCACTGAAATAGCTCTCAAATTACATTCACAACCAGTCGACCGCTCTATCGGTTTATTAACATTGTTTCTGTCGGTGCGAACGGTCCGGGACTTTAGACCCGACTGTTTGGGTACCGAAAAACAAAGAGTTGACACGAAATCAGGATTCGTTGTAACGAAACGTGAGATTAGTTTTCGCTGCGAATGTGGTTTCGGAGACAAAAGCGAAAATAGGAAAACATTCTTCTCTTCAAAACATTTCGTATTTCATATCCATATCAATGCGATTCGTATATCAAATGCCGTAATAAATAACATATAATAAACACTAAAACACAACACAAAAGACACTCAACTCTTCTCTCATATCTGGCACTAACTGTGTAGTCGAGAGACAAAAACAACAAATAATTTGTTTGTTTCGCTTTAAACGAGATTTGCGATCATTTGTGGCGTTGAGTCCGGCATTCGAGTCGTCGACTGAATTGATTGGCAAATATGTGAGCATTTGTTGCGAACATTAGTCGCGTTTTTCGACACCAAATCGTATTGAATGGCTGGTAGTGTTCGCATGGAAAGCGAAATTCACTTCAAATTTCTTCCAATCACTTCATATGTATTGCCAAACACAGGGATTCACGACTCGTTTGAGCCTAACTTATATGACATTCTTTGGCAGTCTTTGCCACAAATCCAAGTGTGCCTTCGCTCTCCTCACTCGCACTCTGCCTCTCGCCTCTCTCGCTCTCCCGTTCCCCTATCAGTGCTCTCTCGCAAACAAGATTTTCAAGTTTTGCGTTTCCAGATAATGGCAACCAATGCGAGCCAATGCTAACCAATGCGAGAGCACAACACCTATGGAACGCTCATTCACTTCACAAATAAAACTCTTTTTCAGACTTTTTTTTTTCTTTAAACTAAAACTTTTTTTCTGTTTGTTTTCTGCCTTTGCTTTTGCATTGCATTGGCTTTTGCATTGAATTCGCGATTTTTTCTCCTCTTTTCACTCGCATTACGCGAATTTAGACTCGAGTTTCGCTACAATTTTAACAAAATTATTATTACAAATATGTTTTATTTATTATTATTATGAGCTTTATTTTTGCTTTTTATATTCTCTCAAATTAACTTGGAAAATTTTAATGCCTTTGTGTTTATTTAGTTATTTTCTTCTCGTTTTAACTGTGTATCGAGACTTTGCACTGTATATAAAAGTCCTACTTTTTTCCTCGCATTCTCTTTCACTCATTTGAATTAGATTTTTCGAAATTTTAATTCTGTTTTTCGAAAAACATTTTAATTGTTTACGAGATATCGATATTAAAAACATTAAAAATGTTAGAAATGTTTGAAACGAAACCTTTTTTAAGCCTTTGATTCCATCAAATTGTTTTGTAATACAGAAATACAGAGAAAAAATACTTTAAGTCATTATTATATAACTTAATATCTAATGTTTTGAAATTCCTTTGAGATTATAGTAAAATAATGTTTAATATTCCCGTTTTTTAACATCTGGAAATCAAATCCATCTTGCCAATATTATTTCAAACTCAAATCTGTTTTGCCAATGCGTTCGTTTGTTTATGATAAAAAACGAAATGTTTAAAATTTTTTCCCCGACTTATAAAACTCGTAAGTTTTCGACAAACATGCAAAATATTACACTGAAATATTTTTTGCAAAGAATTTTTTTTTAATACAAATATTTCGGACGAAATTGTTTAAATGATTGATTAAAAATTTGTT
Source organism: Metabelba pulverosa (assembly GCA_034697605.1). Classification (NCBI taxonomy): domain Eukaryota; kingdom Metazoa; phylum Arthropoda; class Arachnida; order Sarcoptiformes; family Damaeidae; genus Metabelba; species Metabelba pulverosa. The sequence goes on from JAQIXC010002432.1 coordinate 3,211, forward strand.
GTGAAATTCTATTGCAAATTGAAATTTAAATTGAAAAACTATTTTACCCGTAATTGTGACAATTATTTTAAAATGCATAAAACCCTTTAAAAAAAGTTTTTGCACGAAATCAGATATTTAATCATTTCAATAAAGTTTAATACATTTCAATACACAGCTATTTATTTGTTTTATTTTGTCAATTTAGGTCCACATTTCGAATGCCGTAATACTTTCGAATTAATAGAAAATTTTCATAATTACAGAATTAAACCGTAAAATTTTTGCAACATTTATTTTTATTATTTAAAAAAAATGTTATTACGATTTGCATTAAGAAAATAAATACAATTTGGTTTTGTGCGTTAAAATTGTTTTTTAAATTATTAATCTTTTATTTCTAATCTTTTTTATATTGAAATTTAATTTTTTAGAAATTAATTAAATAAATACTTTACTTAGTAATACGTTTTTTTGTGAACATTTAAACAAAAATTGAAACATTTTATTTTATTTTATTTCATTTTATTTTATTACATTTTATTTCATATGATTTTTTATATGAATCCAATAAATTCGGATTAATTTAATTAAATTGGAGAAAACGTATGATTCGTTCGTATGTTAGCAGAGATTGTTGTCTCAATAGGGAAGTCATTTCTGAAGTGCAAATAACCAGAAATATGGATAAAAATCAAAGCCAATTGTGTGCACAACGAATCCCAACCCATTTATTACAATCAATTTGTTTTTTAAACATTACTCTATAAATGCAGAATATATTATCAAAAAATTTTTATTTTGCATTTTGTAATTAGTTTTATTTAACATTATCAGTTTTTGCAGAGAGATTTAGATTTGTTTATTCAAATTTCAACTAGATTGTTGATAATAAAGCACTATTTAAACTATTAATAAAAATGGTTTATCGCATGCCTATTTTTAAACATGTACAATAACAGTATTTTAAATTAGCGTGCTATAGAAACATAAAAAGCATTTCATATTAATAAAAATCTGATTTAATCAATTTTTCAGAATAATTTTGCTTGATAAAAAATACACTTTTGTTTGCTATCAAGCATTCCCGATTCGATTTAGAATTAATTATTTCTCAAAAATAATCTATTTTTTCCGGACTTCAAAGAAATTTTTGTTTTTTTATTCTGTTAAAAAAATACATTTGTAAAAATCAAACTTCTTTTTTGTTAAATTTCATCACAACTGTTGATCGCAACTGAAAATTGTTTGAAATTGTTTGAGAGGAACGAGTTTCAGGAATCTCTTCGGTTTTATAATTATCATTAAATCATTATCTTTGATGTGAATCATATAGTCTCGCAATTTGTATTCGAAATGCCATTACATTTGTGTCGTTTCTAACCAATAAATAATAGAAACTTTCAAAACATTTTCGAATTTTTTATTTGCATTTTTTGAAACAAAAATTTATTACCTTTTTAGTTATGCAAAAACATACTGTATAAACAGCGACAAGAATTTATATATATTGTAGCAAAATATTTCAAAATTTTATGCATTTAAATTTTGTTATGCCGTTTGAAAACACTATTTATAAGTTAATGCTGCTAAGATATCTCAGTGTAATTTAATAATAAAAAATTATTGCCTTGTTTTCACTTTATGGTTTTAGCGCCAATAATTTATTTAATTGATTGCTTACATTATTACAAAGCATAATTAATATAAACAAAAATAAAAATTTATTTATTGTTTAAATTTAATTAACAAATCTGAACAAAACATTTATAGAGATAAATTGACAAGATAAGTTTTACTGTATCTACGATATTGTGCTGTGCGTAATCATAATAAAATGCGCAAGGTTAGCTCAGGGGGCGGAATATACCGATGCAATGACTGTTTTTATCAAATAATTTTAGCCACGGATTAGATAAGAAATAAAAAGAGTAAATGCAGTCATTGGCAGCTATTTTGTATCAGATTTATACATATTTTGAAAATTATTTAAATGTTCCTAATTATAAATAAAAATTTGCTTAATTTAATTTTATAAGTTATTTTAAAATGAGTTTTTTTGTTATTAAAAACGCCAAGTACTGTTTCCCAAGTAATTAAATTATTGTTGGCAAACATACCTTAATAGATTTAGAATAATAAGCAAAGCTAATTTTTTAAATAAAAAGATAAAATATACTAGCCATTATTTTTTTAAATATTTAAATAAGACAATTATATTTAAATTAATATTATTTGAAACATTTATTGCTTAAAGACATAAAACGAACCAAATTTGTATGAAATTAAGTAATTATATAGTTTTTCAAAATTTTCAATGCCTTCGATGAATAAAGAGAAAAATATTTCTGAAAATTATTAAAATTTTACAGAAAAAGCCAAAAACTGAAATGCATAATTTTACTTATAAATTTATTTGCTTCTTCTTTTTTTGTTCAGTTTTCCAACTATTCCTGATAAATTTAAAAGCAATTTTTTAAATTAAAGCAATAGATAAAAAAAAGTAAAAAATTGTTGAGTTTTTGACTCATTTTTCAGAAACAAGTAATCAATCGCTTCATTTAATACATTGAGCATTTTTTTCGTTTTAAATTATTTCTGCGCAAAAATTTGATATTTAAAAAAATGTAATCAAACTCTCTCATGCACTTTCATTGGACAAAAAAATACCTGATAAAAATTTAATATAAAATATTTAGCTTAGATAAGAATTCAATTGCAAAGTAAAAAATCAATATAATTGTTTGAATGGCACACGAATAGCAGTTTGCAGTAATCAGATTAGCATAAAATGCATTTATCCTACAGGTGCTTGATTGGCACTGAAGCACTGGTGCCTAAGTGCGCTCTCGACTCGGCGGTGGCTCAACCGACGGCACCGAAACGGTGCAAAAGTCAAACTACTGACCGCTTCGTTACATATCATGGCTTACATATGGAGTAACGCGAAGTCATTGACCTTAACATTAGAGATGAGTAGAAGAAGAAAAAGCGCTTCAAAGGGAAGCAAACGATTACGAGTTTGAAGGCAAGCGAAGAATGCGTACAATCATAGTATACTTGGCATTCATTGCGAATTCATATACGTTCTGCTAATTGTAGTGAAGAATTGGTAGGAATTGAGTGATCGATACGAGAAAAAGAGCAAAAATATCAGCGAAAAAGAAAGAAGGTATCAAGTATATTCTAGGCAGTATGTATAACTTATTAGTAGTCTCGAACGGCGAAAAATGCTCTTGCTTTTTATTACGGGCCCGACATAAATCAAAAGCCTTACAGCAATGATTTGTTTAGCGCGAAAATAAGTTGTTGCAGTGCAAAAAAAGGTTTGGTTCTCTCTGTTTGTGCCTGTTTTTCAGGTTAATCACTAAATAATTAAAATATTATTCAGTTATACATATTTACGGCGATTCCTGTTTTAATATACGAAAGCGGAGAAAACAACAAAAATGCTCGGCGCAAGCAAGAAACAAGTTGAATTTAATTTTTTAATCGTATTCTCATCTAAAAAAGGGATAATTAATTGAACGCGAGTTTCTATTTATGAAATTCTAGTGTTTCGGAGCGAAAATATGCGCCGAATATCTCGATATATCTCTCTCTGCGCTTAGAAATGCGGCCGAATTTAGATTAAATAAAGAGTGAAAACGGGAAACGAAAATCAAATAAAAATTTTTATATATAAACACCGATTTCCAATTAAACACCTGATACTAAAGCGGCGCAAAATATATCTAACACTTTAATCATATAGGCATTGTACTTTTTTTCGAAAATAAAACTTTATTTTCTCCAAATAAGTGAATGTTTTGTTTTTGTTACGAAACTGTGGTTTTTCATGAGTGCCAAAGATATCGCCTAATTTTGGCTTCTTATCTCTTCAAACAACAATTTTTTTTATATTGTATAAATATATTTATTTTTGCTATTATTTTATAATTTTTTTCTTTCAAATTTTAAATTACATTATTTCCATTATCTCGGTTTGGCATCAGATTCGAGCGAATATTATATACGCTTTGAGTGATAATACGTTAATACGAATTGTTTGACTATTTTTAAACTCATTGCTGAACAAAGAGGAGAACATTAGGGGAAACGGTTCGGTCGAGCGCTGGCAGGGCTTGTATTTCTGGCCTCTCGATCGGCTCATAGCAACTGCAATGTCAATGCATTCAATCGCCGCAAGTCTGGTGTCATTCTTACCTGTTCTGGGGTCTGGTCTGACTGACTGGTGGGATGGGATGATTGCGCTCATCCTCTCCACTCGACAACGCATTTAATGCCCGTTTCTCTCGTTTCTCTCTCTTCACTCTTTAGACGCGTTTCGCATATCAGAGCAACTTTTTTCGCTCTTTGACTATCATTTCTGAACGAAATTTATTTTAATTTTTTAATTACTATACAATTTATTATCACAATTATTGTCTCGAAAACTAATTATTCGAAATTAATATTTTTTAATCGCTACGAAAGATCTATGCAATTATCGATTGATTTGCAATACTATCTGATTATTAATGAATATTAAAAAGTCGTTTTAATTAGAAATAAATTAGTCGATCGAAAAAAGGATTTTTATTAATTAAGTGGCAATAAATTGAATTTTGCCAAGCAAAAATTCTAATTTAATTTTATTCGCAAAGAAATAAATAAAAATATTTGCAGTGCGAAGAATGCGAGGAAAAATGCAGTGTTGCTGTTGGAGCAGATGTGCGCCGGCATACAGGCATACAGGCCATGAGCGCTGAGCGCAGGCAGTTGTTCTGTGGCGTCCTTGCAATGTCGACAATGTTTTTCGATATACAACTATTTGGCCGTTCAGTGGCGTACGTCGACTGGCGAACAATGGCAACAAACCTCGAATAGATTGAGTTCATCTCAGAGAACAATATTGCGGTAATCGAGATCAAGAAATATTCAGTTGAGACGACTTTCATATCATTTAAATTTGATCGTTAGGTAAGAATTGAATTATGAAATAATGCAGAGAATCGAGTGGAGAGAGAGACTACGCGACTGACAACTCACTGCTTATTATCGCATATGTAAAGAGGAATACTCGTCGAGAGGGAGGGGAGAGAGAGAGAGAGAGAGAGAGAGAGAGAGAGAGAGAGAGAGAGAGAGAGAGAGAGAGAACAATGGCAATAGTATTGAAGTATTGAATAGTAAAGCAGTTTTTAGCCTACATTCAGAAAAATGCTAACAAAGGAAAACTTGTATAAGAATTCTGGCAAAAGAGATGAAAATACTGTATATATTCACGACTCCTATAATTTCCTGAGTTTAGGTGAAAATTGTTGAAAAAATGTAGTAATAGAACCGAATGGTTGGCTCGCATGGCATATGTCGACTCGAGCCGGGGTTGAGGTTGTGCTCGAAAATACATTCCTCATTCAAAGCTACTGTTGAGCGGTTACGACAATCCATATGCATATCATATCCCCTACACTTAAGTCTGATGTGACAATAGGTCGCAATACTCACACAATTATTCCCAAATTATTCCAAACATTTTTTAGCCCCAAATCGCTATTTTATTGTTTGTTATGCTTTTTTCACAACAAAATACTGTACTTCCAGATAATCATTGAGATAACAGATTTCTGTTATATTCTATTTATTTTTCTTACATTTAAGTTATCTTGTGATATAAACAAGAATTAATTGATTAACGAAATAATTAGATTGGTAAAAATAATAAACAATTGTCTGCCGATGTATTAAATCAAAGCTCAAAGTAAATGCTAACTAAAAAAATCTATTTAGTAAATTCACCCCAAATTCATACACACTACATTCTATTAAGTTAATTAATGAAACTTTATATTTTTATTCAATTACTTTTTTTTTATTACTTTTCAAATTTATTTTCAGAGTTTTCACTTACAATGTCTTACTTTTAAGTAAATATTTAATGAAAATGTATCTGAAATAACAATTACAATAAAAATTAATGAAAAATAAAAACTTAAATTATGAGAAATACGCGAAATTTGAATGAATTTTTCTTTTGTTCGCTTTAGTGGAAAAACAATTTTATTTCTTCTGTCGAGTGTTTAACAATTTGGGCAAAATTTCTCAGAAATTGCTAATAACTGCCGGCAGTTCGCAAATTAAAGTCGAAAAATAACTAATCAGAGCATTGGTGGCACACTTTCGGCGCAACCAGAAAGTGTGCACAAAATCAAATCGCTTTTAATTAAAGTTTGTAATAAAAAACAATTAATTAGAAAATTGAGAAAAAATGCGAATGAATGGAAAATAATCATGGTTGATTTTCGAGCCTCGCGTTTCGATGTTAATTATATACAATAGAAGTGAATAGCGGCGGACGACTGCATCTCGATTTGACTCATTTTCGTCTACAAATAAAATAGTGAAATGTAAAAACAAAAGAAGTGAATTAAATGCGAAGAAGAAAAAAGTTTTTCAATTTTATTTGACTTTTATTTAATGTTATTTCGTTATTAAGAAATGTTAATAACCTTAGCGAATGACAGCTAAGTAGCGGTTTCTCTGCCTTTTTCTAATTGTTATTTGATTTTCTAGTAATTAACTGCAAAAGTCTCTCAACAAGTCTGTGCTATCAGTCGAGTAGACAACTGGTTGTGTCAGAAGTGACATATTTTCTGTTTTCGATTTCATATATCATATTATACTTACGGTTTGTGACTATAAGTTATAAATATTTAATTATAACAGAAAATAAAGTTTAATTATTTCAATAGAGTATGAATTGCTATGTATTTATGTATTTATTCGGGCTATGGATAAAAAGGCTTTTGCATAATGTATTCGGAAAGGCCTTCTCATTAATACACAAATGAGTGTTTCATTTGTGTGTAATTCCATAGAAAACTCGTATTTTGATTGAAACGGAAAACTTTTTTCAATTAGTCGCTACATAACTATTTATTACGTTTTAATCACTAAAACATTAGTCGAGTCTCACAACTAAAAGCAAAGACGTTTCTATCGCATCGAATAATTTCGTTTATTATGGCATCTCTTCTATTCGACTCATTTTTGTTCTTATTTTTACGGAATCGCATCACTCGTCCCATCAAAGAGCACATCACTCGAGCAGCTCTTTTAGCTCTTTAATAGATTTTTTATTTAATTGAATTGAATTGAATGCTTGAAATTCTATATTGATTAGAGTCAAGGTCTGCATTCAATTGATAAAAGAAGGGCTTCGCATAAAATCATTAATAATTATTAGAAAAGTATTTTCGCGAATCAAATCATCTCTTCTTCTAAATAATTACTGCGTTTTCGGAATTCATTAATAATGGAATTGAAGCGCAAAAACATAATCTCAAGACTGGATTAGTTGCGCTGAAGTATAGGCTTTTCAAGTATTTTAAGCGGAGTAGCCGTTAAAATGCATACTCGGGTGCCGTACAAGGCGGGCGAAAATGTTTGCGATAAGGAATTGCTGTTTTTTCCTTCATATCGAACAATAAAATAGCATTTATTCGTATTTTGCGAAAAAAAAGTTGAAACAAAAATTCTTATCGAATTAGATCTGAGAACTCATTTAAATTGAGTGAAATGTTTCGATTCTAATGAAAAACCAAAAATTTTAAGAATAAAATGCGTTTTTCCGAAAGAAAATTTGAAGTAAAAACTGATAATAAAAAACAAGAATTGGAATCAAAAGGAAAGATACGATTCGATCGAAATTGAATCGAGAAATAGAAATGAATGCATTGACGGCATTGTAGGCTATGTAGGCATTGCAGGCATTG
>JAQIXC010002433.1:0-10941 GCA_034697605.1 Metabelba pulverosa
AATGAACGTGTATAATTTCACACAGTTGGGACTGATATACTATTAGTGTGAAAATATAAAATGTGAAAATATGCGAGGCATAAACAATATTGCAATTTCAAAATTAAACAAATATTTTAAATTCTAGTTGGAAAAATTATACCGGGATTAGTATCATCAAATAATGCTAACAAAATTAGTGAGTATTGAAAAATACAAACAAGTTAATATATTATTTATATTTATAAATGAAATTATAATTTTTTCAACAACGAAACACAAAGAATCGCAAAACACGCGCGACATAGAAACACAAAACCCACAAAACAAGCATCATCAAGCGTATGTCTCAAAAAGTATCTATCTTAATTATACTACTTTAAAATTTAAATTCATAATATTTTTATGTTTATAATGTTACACCTGGTACTTAATTTGTATTTAATTTAGTACAAATTTACAATAATAATATTTAATATAATAATATAATTAATTGTAATTTATAAACAACTAATAAGAGCTAATAATTGAAATTATAGTTAATCTGATTATAAATACTATATATACAAATACTATAGGTGAACTTAATTGGAAATTTAAATTACCTTGATTATCTTGGGAACTACTTTATCAAATAAAACGAGGTTTGATTCAATTTATTCAAAAATCCGCCCGTGCAACTTGTGGTGAAACGATTTTTGGCTTAAATTGATATTTTAAAAATTAACAACAAATAACGTGTTAAAAACACATTTGTAGACATATTTATAAATTAATTATATGATTAGAAAAAATACACAAATTGATTAGTGACGTGTTTCTGGAATTTATAAAATTTGACAAATATTACAAATAGTTAATAATGATTAGTGAAAATAATAACGTTTATATTTTTAGACGATTGTTGTTTTACGAATTGATAGACTCCTAAACTCTTTTATTTGTGTGATATCGAGAACTAATGGCAATTACAGTGATTTATATAAATCATTGAATATTTTTCTGTTTTTACGCAGAAGAAATTATATTTGTTTAATTTTTATTTTTAAATGTCTAAACAAATTATTTCCTGAATTATGTCATCACATGTTTAAACGCAGACACCACTACTCACAGAACAAGATTTGCCTCAAACAAAAAGCTAGTTTTTATAAACTTATTTAACTGCTTTTAAAAATACTATTTTTTATATTGGACTAGAGGTTTATTATAATTTAAATATTAAGTATAATAATTTTAATAAATTCAAATTATTTTTAACCATTTAAAAAAATATATTAATAAGTATTTATTATTTGAAACAATATTTGCTAACATTGAAATACTAGCTTCTCATTAATTTAAGACTGATAATTTTAACAATCTAAATTATTTTATTAAATTTTATTTAGCTAATTTATAATAATTATTGTCATTTTATAAAAATACAAAGTTTGTTTTAAAATGTAACTATGCATATAATAAAATGTTCAATCGATTCTCATCATCGTAAAATGGGAATAGTTCTAAAACTGTAATAAAGTAAGATAATTTAATGCGGTACAAAGCATTTAATTTATCTAATTTCTAGTAGTTTTGTGACATAAAAGATGGTAAGGTCAAAAGTCACTAGCATCAAAATTTTGGGAGATTTGCTGATCCCATATCTCCTAAACAAACTATAACAGATAGATTAATGTTTTTAATCAATTTTTGTAGAAAATTAGATTTTAATTTGACATATAGATTGTCAAAATCGAATAGGTGAATCCCGAGATATATAGTGGTAAACCTTGCTAATTTTCTAATTATAATATAAAAATTGAGCAAAATTGAAAAAAACATCCCGACATTTATGTTCTAACTTTACAAGGTAAAAGATAATTAAGCAAAATAATTATACATTTGTTACATCTATCTACAATAGTTATATGTGCATAAAAAAATATGAGGTCAAAGATCACAAGCGTAATTATAATGGAAGTTTTGTTAACCATATAGTTTCCGACTAAACCATAATAGCTGAATTAAAAGTTTACGTACAAATTTTATAAAGTATAAATTTCTAGTTGATTTGATATACTACTTGTTATAATCAGATTGCTAAATCATGAAATATCTGCATTCAAACTTTGCTATGTTTTTATGTAATTTACTATTATTTATACAGATTATATAATAATATATTTAAGTTTGCATGCAAATATCTTTGAATGTAACAATCTGAATTTGACAAACTGTTTATCATACAAGACTTTAATGCAATATAACTTAGTTACCATGCAACATTTTTAGAAAAAAATTTCAGTTTAATAAATTCCAAGCAATTATCTATAAAATGTTATATGACATTTAAAATAAAAATATGAGCAGTCTAAAATGGCCCTCATACATAAAATTCACTTTATTGTTTCGATGATTGTATATTTGATTTAGATAATTTAGCCTAAAATCCCATAGATAAGGCGCGCCTTATCTATTGAAATAAGTTAAAATTTTTGAAAAAATCGTTCGCCTTATACATGGAGAAAGTGTTTAACCACAGTTATACAGGTTAATATTCAAAGTTTAATTTTATATAAATTTTATAAATTTTGTTTATTTTTTAAAAATTCCTTCGTATTTAATTAACCTACAAGAAAAAAAGAATTTAGCTAAATAACTAGATTAAATAATAATAATAAATATTTTTACATTAAACATATAAATTTATATACATGTTTACGTATCTAAAATTACTTTATATAAAAATATATAATGCTACATAAAAAATAAAACTGTTAAATTAATCAAACATTTTAATTTACATCAATCTAGGTAAATAATAAATATAATAATTAATTGAATATAAAATAGCATATATAAATAAAATATATCAATATAGTTACATAACTAAAATAAATATCTATATTTTATAATGTTAAGTTAAATTATTAAAACATTTATTAAAGTTTTAATTGTTTAAAGTAATGTAGTAAATAACTAAATTACCATAGAATAATACGAATATTTAATATATATTGACTCAAAATATACTTATTATATAAATTATGGTATGCGCCTTATACACGGGTTCGCCTTATCTATAGTTACATTTTACTTTGAAAAATTATGCGATTTTAGTCAGTTCGCCTTATACATGGATTCGCCTTATCTATGGGATTTTAGGGTACCATAAATTTATACATAAAAAATTGTAAATTTATTTTTGTGATTTATAGGTCCTGCTTGGCTATTTCAAGAAATGTTAAAGAGGTATTTTTAAAAATAAATTTTTTAAAATTTAAACAATATGTAATTAATTAATATTTTATTATTTTAAAAATACATATTAGTATTTCTACTACTTTTACAGTTAATTAATAAAAAATAGATACGAATTTAAATGAGCTAGGATGTATACTAACAATTAGTAACAATTTTCAATTTATTATATATTTTTACCAACCAGCAAATGCTATCAGCTAGGTAAACCATGCGTCGAGAGTGCGCATTGCTGCGGTGAACTGGTCTGCTCGGATTACCGCGGAACATGCGTGTTTCGTTGTAGTCAGCTTAATTTGCCATGCAACGACAAACAATTTCATTTATGCTGCGACAATCACGTGTGCGATACATCCACCGGTACGCCCGGCCAGTGCAAGCCTAAATGAAATGGTAAACTTTGCGAATAATCTATTTTAATCTATTCATAATGAATAAAATTCGACATGTTTGCTATTTAACATATGATTCACGTAATCGTTGTTTCTAGATTTGTATTAATTAATTGTTACCAAATACAGTATTATTATTAATGTTTAAAACAGTACTATTGTTTTAAATTTATTTATATGTGCAATATAATGCAGTTTGTTTATTTAAAAATTTATTTTTAAATCTTATATTTATCATGTAACTAACTCGTTAAATGAGAAAAGTGTTTCTGAGGGATCTCATTGAATTTAGTATAGAATTAAAGCTCTGGTCATTTATAGTAGGATTCGGAAGATTTTAGCGGCGAATGGTAAGACGCGCGGCCGTAATCAGCGGTTAAAGTCCGCGATTGTTGTGTTATAACGCTATGCAGTCGTACAGTATTAAAATCTATGCATTGCATTGCTTTAGAAAACAGTATTAAAATTTTGATTATTATTATTATTAAATTAAAAGTTGTGTTTGATATTCGCGAAATATCAAAAATAAATAATAAGTTAATTTAAACTATGTTAGTTATATTTGGCCACAATTTAGTAACCACTCGATAAAATGTTTAATACTAAAAAAATATTTTTATTAATATAAAAGTCTATATACGTAAAATGTTATACAGCATATGGGCAATTTATTAATTAGTAAAATAATCTCTGAATAATTTATATTTCTAAAATTGTTATTAATATAATGGCGTTAAAATTAATGTTATTGTTAATCTTATTTGGGCCGAATTTTATTTATTCACAATTCGGATCTACTCTAAGTATAATCTAAAATAAGTGATAATATTAATCTATTATATCACTTTAAAATGCAACTGTAATTTTATAATTGTATAGTTGATATGATGAGACCTATGGTAGATTACGCTTTCAAAGAGCAAGCAAAAAAGAATCCAAAATCTGGCATGTATTTTAATAAATCTAAACATTATATATTTTTATTATATAATTGTCATTGTAAGAAAAATATTTTTATTATTTAAATGTAACTCAATTAATTTTAACACTAAGATGATAGTTACACAAATCAATTTTAAATATAGTTGTTATAAAATTATTGTTATAAATTTAATTTTAGTAGTTAATATATTTATTTATTCCAAATATTATTTTTTCTAGATAAACATTAAAGTTATATTGAGGCCAATCTAAAATGCTAATAATGGATAAATAAAATAAAACACGTTAACAAATTAACATCTAGAAAATTTTTATTTATAAAAGTTTTTAAGTTAAGACATCGTTACAAAAGTAGATACAAAATACTAGAATCGTATAAATCTAGATAATAACACGGTGTTGCGTTCCGGTTAAGACAAAAAAAGAACTTGCTAAATATTGCCCGATCCCCGTAGAAAATATAAACCCGTAGAACTTATGTATTTAAAAAATCTATTTAAAATATTTTTTCTTTTATTAAAAATTACTAAACAGACATCTCAATTAAATATTATTTTATACAGTAAAATATCTTGTCAAACAAGGCAAACAAATATTTTCAAAATAATGAATTTTATATAATATGAAAATTGAAATTATTGAATTTTAACTCTAGATATGATTACGTTATCTATACTTAGTTTTACGACCAATTTATAAACTGTGTCCAGTTTGTAACTTGGTAAAAAGTGGTGACCCTGTGATTTATTATAAAATAAACCATAATACAATAGTAACATTTATTATCTTTAAATAATTTATAGTACCTGACTGGCTGATTTCCCCAAGCGTAAAACCAAGGTATTTATATGAACAAATATATATTTTTATTAATAAAATTAACATTGATTATATATCTTAATTAGATGTTAATAATTAAATAATATATTTAATTTTAAAATTTATTATCAATATATTTACAAATCAGCATGTGCATTAAGAAAGATGAAAAATGCACCGATAGTTGGCATTGCTGCGATAAACTAATCTGCTCGGACTACCGCCGAGTATGCCAATTTCAATGCAGTCATTTAAATTATGTATGCAACGATAAGCAAGGTCATATTTGCTGCGACGATTACTACTGCGACACACCCGACTTTATTCCCGGCCACTGCAAATCCAAGAAAAATGGTAAATTAATAATACCACCATACTATTTAATGATTTTTATTAGAGGTCAAAGGTGAATAATTTTTGCCAAAATAGCCGCCCGATCCGGCCCGGCCCAAAATTTAGGTCCGAATTTGTATATGCAATATACGTTTTAATATATGTTTAGTTTTTAATTAAGCGTGTGTTTTAGATATATTCATAATAATTAGTTTTACTGAAAATTATGACTAATATTTAATTAGAAATTAATGGTAAAATTATTTTTATTCGTATGGTATAAAGTTGCGTTACGGTATGAAATGTACTATAAAGCAATTTCCCCAAGTAATGACATTACTGTATGCAGTGTACTATTAAACGATACGTCATATTATGGATTTACTGTAATTATTTTACAATAATCTCAAGTTATAGAGTGTTACTGTCTTTATAGTACTATGAAATCTATCCCTACTATGAATATTATATAAACTGTACGCTCTTTATAACATAATTTAATTGTTAGTAGTTTTCCTGTCATAAAACTCACTTATGGTAGAGGTAGTAAGCTCATACTGGGCAGTCTTGTTTAATATTATATATATATTTTGCAACTAACTCGTTAAATGAGAAAAGTGTCTCTGACAGATCTGATTGAATTTAGCATAGAATTAAAGCTTGGGTCATTTATAGTAGGATTTGGAATATTTTAGCGGCGAATGGTAAGACGCGCGGCCGTAATCAGCAGTTAAAGTCCGCAATTGTTGTGTTATAACGCTATGCAGTCGTACAGTATTAGAATTTATGCATTGATTTGCTTTGCATTGCATTGCTTTAGAATGCAGTATTCAAAACAAACCAATGCATAAATTCTAATACTGTACGACTGCATAGCGTTATACCAAAACAATTGCAGACTTTAATTGCTGATTACGGCCGCGCGTTTTACTATTAGCAGAGATCTAATTCTATGTTAAACTCAATCAGATCCCTCGGAGACACTTTCCTCATTTAACAAGTTAGTACACACAATTCCAACGTTAAACCTGCTAATATAAAGATTTTTTATAACGTTCATGCAGATATATTTTATTAATTTATTAATTAAATTACTCTTAATATTTAATGGTATAGCCCAGTTGTGCACACTTTTGCACAATTGGGAAAATTGCTACTTATGTATTTCATGAGCGATTTTTTCATGATAAAACTAATTTACAGACAAAGTAACATTAATTGAAGAGTTGGAGTAAAAATTGTATGAATATAAAGATTATTAATTTTTATTGAATTTACATTTATATTCTCTATAGATATAATTTCTTTTATAAACAATGTTTAAATTTTAATAATGCATTTCCAAAAATGTTCTTCAGATTCATAACTTTGTATTTATCGTAACAACTGAACAGTGCAATACTATGCAAATACCAAAGTTTGATAAACTATTTCATGATTTCGCGTTCAATGTTTTCGACGATCACTTCATTGGTTTCCTTCTAATTCATGTCATTCGCAAACATATGCCGAAACACTTCCGACCGATGACTGAGAATCGCTTTAGTGACGAAAAATTCGTTTTGTCCGCAAATTATCTTCAAATCCGAGAACTCTTTACAATCGAATTAAAAGTGTATCGAAAGGTGTATTTATAAGCAAAATAAACAAACAGTATATGCGAAATGTTTTTACACTCAAGTCTTGACCTTGCTTAATTTAACACTAATTACGCTACCAATTATATTTAAATATTTTTAAATTGTGCACAACTGGTATAGCCTAATTTATTTTAATTATTTTGCATAAATGATTATTTTAATTAACGATATATAATTATTATACAGATAAACAAGCTCAAGATATAGCTATGCCAATAGTAAATTCCACGTATCGTCTTGGTGCTGCTAGGACAAAATAATTATTGTATTTTATTATTCCATGTATTATCTTAAATATAAATAAATATGAAATAATTTAAACTTTGGCAATGTAAGTGGTTTGCATTATTTCATACACACAGTATAAAACATAAACTCCAGTCACACCTCAAGACGATTATCTCATGAACCGTTTAACCGATTTTAAAAATTTTTATTTCAAATTGTTCACATTTTTCCACGCAACCTTTCACAAAAGAGTTTTTGTTAAAATACCTTGTATTTTAAAAATTTTACCACAAAATGTTTTTTCAAGTTTGCAAATTTGAAATAGTAATATGATGTTGAAATAAATGATATAACAAAATATTTATCAAACTTAATAAACATTTAAATCTTAAATAAATGTGACATATAGAGTATACGCGTTACCATCTAAGCCACGCTCGACCCCTTTGATGAGGAATAATTTAATGAGATTATAATCAATATTACTAATTTAAGTTTTATTTTACAAAATAATAAAAATACCGCGATTTCACAAAAGTACTTTCTAGATCTAACTATTAATAAAATAAATAATTTGACACCAAAAACTAAACTTTATATTGCGTAGGTCAAAGGTTATAGGATTGTAAATATTTTGAAAAGTTGTAGTATATAATTTATAAAATTGGTTAAAGGTTAAATTTTAAAAATTCCAGAAACACGTTCCTGATCAATTTGTATGTTTTTTTTAAACATTGCCATCAATTCCCTATTATATGCAAAAATAGTTTGTAAAAAAAGCTATTTATTGTTAAATTTATAAATATCAATTTGATACCAAATCAACTACTAATTTTAGTTTAAAAAGTGGACAGATTTTAAAAATTTTAAAACAAACCAGATCAAAATCGGCCTAGCAGTTCCCGAGCAACAGCTTGATATGTTCCATTTTGAATTTCCATAATTACTGTAATACCCCGCTCCAATAATTCCGGCCATCGTAAAAAAATTCTCACGCAAGGGTAAAGGTTATACGAGGTTAGAGTAGAGAGTCTAATGCATAGAAGTTAGGCACTCCGCGCAAACCCTGAAAATTTGTCAGACTACTTTTCTAGTAACATTTGTTACTGACTTATACATATATGCCATTTTAGTTTTAAAAAATTTATATAACTTGTCCGATAATTATGATGTAATATATGATTACAAATTTGACCATATTGTTAAATCAATATATTGTTTCTTAATTCAATATGAATGCAGTCATGTCGTGTTTGGGCGAGAATTCGGATTGTGTTTATGGATTTTATACATGTTGCACCGGCTTTTATTGTGCAAATAATAACAAGTGCAAAAGTGTTTCGCAGGGTATGCCGTGCAATGTGATGGAGAGTAGTTGCTTCAGTAACCTTTGGTGTGTTGCACAAAATTCTATGTTCAGCGTGTGCGTTCCAAAACACCAAAGCAACTTGTTGGTGAATACACGTAAATTATCATGGTTAATTAAATGAATTACTGTATTTAAAATTATGTAATTCACATATAGAGCTTATTAAACGTTATATATATTTACAATATTCCGAGACCAACATGTTAAAATTTTTGTCATACGTAAATATTTTTTGGGTAATCATAATAATTATTTCATATTTTATAAATTTGATATAATTTTGTAAAATTGTTATATAATCAATGATATATATATATATAACAAATTTATAAAATTAAAATTGATGCAATTTTATTAATGTTTTATATCAATATTTATAAAAACAAAGAAGTTCGCTAATCCCTCACTTACTCAGATACCAAACTGGCAACCGAGAATTGTTGCATAAAATTGATAAAGGACATTGAGCTGATTTCAAATATACTAAAAATATATATTTTTAAGTCTTGTAGTTTTTGCGCTAGGAGGCGTTAAAGTCATAAATTAAAAATCAATATTATACATGTTTTCTTACTAAATAAAGTGTGTTAAGTCGAATGGTAAAGGTTAAAATGCTTCGACATTAATAGTTATTAAAATAAAGCATATTATTTAACATTTTAAAAATTATAATAAATTTTTGAACGTAATTTTTGTTTTTCTACTTAGTTAATGAATGAAACTTTTTTATTAATAAATTATTATTAATTTTAAATGCGAAAAATCAATAATATACGTATTTGGAATTTTTATCGGCAACTAGCCTCCCCTAGTGGGTAAAATATAAAACATATTAAAGTATTTTATTATAACTTAATTGTATAGATAATTATAAATAAAAATAAGTCTAATTAACTAATTACTTCTAAAACACAAATAACGTTTTAAAATTAACTTTTATTAACGTTAAAATTGTTTTAAAATTTTCTTTATTTTAAAAATCATTAATGTTAGAGGATTTTAATCTTTACCATTCGACTTAGCACACCTTATTTAGTCAAAAAAAATATGGGTTATATTGAGTTTTAATTTTTGACTTTAACGCCCCCTAGCGGAAAAACTATAAGACTAATGAAGATATTTTTGGAGTTTTTGAATTTAGCTCAATGTCCTTTGTCAATTTTATGCAACAATTCCCGGTTGCCAGCTTGGTATTTTTTGGGCGAACTTCTTTATATGTATTATATTTGTATGGAATATAATTTTAATATTTTAAATAAATTAATTTCTAAGGCATTGAATAGACTTTTTGGATTAACTTGATAAGAGTGTCATTATAATTCTGTCACTACTAATTAAAGGGTATATTAATAAATATAAACTAACTCGAACAAAATTAAACAAATTTGATATCTGCGTGACCCATTGTTGTCTTGCATTACTGGTTATTGCATATACCTGCCATGTTTTCTAAAACACTATAATGTTCTGGGATAAATGGGACAAATTTATTTATAATTTAAATGCGCTGAAAGATAAAAAATCCCATTTCCCGAAAACTTGTTAATAACTATAATTAATTTCTAATACACTACTGCGTAAACTATAAAATCCATTTGGAGTCATCTTACAGTTTTGACAATCATTGTTAATTTTTAACATAATATTTTATAAATTTAAATGATAGTATTTTATGCAAATAATTTAAATATTAATTGCGCCATGTCAATAAATTACTTTAATTTCATTTTAATATTTTATATAGAAAATTAATTATATTACATGAATTTTTTGCTATAAAGCTATGATGTCCAAATATCCAAATGAATATCCAGTTAGAAAGTTAGGCTATACTGTAAACAATGAAAACATGTTAAACTTCTTTTTAAACCGATATAACGTTACGGGTAAATGTAGAATATGAATTATTATTAATATTTAATAATTATCTAGGTAGATACTTAGTAATTATTTAAAAATCTAAGTAATAGTGTTTAAATGCTATATTTAATGTTTA
>JAQIXC010002434.1:0-10926 GCA_034697605.1 Metabelba pulverosa
AATTTATTTTAAATTTTATTTATTTTAACGACGCGTTTGTGTAATAGCAGAAAAATTTTGAAATATTTTTACATTTATTATAGAATATTAGTAATAATTAAAGATTTTAAAGTATTTATTTTATTTTTTAGTTTTAGCTGTGTAATTCTTTTGAACTGAGTTAATATTCTCGTTTTGTTTGTTTTTATTTAACACAGTATCTTACTTATATTTTTTGTTTTGTTTTTGAGGTTATTTTTAGGGTTTTTTAAACAAATAAAATAGAATTTTTAGTTTTATTTAATTAAATAATAATTTACGCTTAACTGTGTTTTAATTATAACTTGGCATTTTACTATTGTACAATTTTTCATACATGAATTCGAATTAAACAAAACCTTTTTTCCGCTTAATATCTTAATTATAGTCTAATTATATAGCGTAGCATAAAAACATGTTTAAAATTACTTTATTGTTTAAATTATTTTCTAATTTTAGAAATTATTTTCATTAATATTTTTATTTTATTTTTCTTACATTTATATTATTCTTTAAAAACATATTTATGAATTATAAATTATATGAATTAACAGTACATTTATTATTTAGAATTAGAATAATAATTGATCGATGGTAATTGATTAAAAATGAAAATGTGCATGATACACAAAATTGATTATATGATATGCCGGAGTTGAGAAATAGTTCGCTCATTAATATTCATTATATTTAATCAACAAAATAGACATAAAATAGACAAAACAATTAGTTCGAAGAACAAATAATTATACAGTGTATTTGCTATTTGTATAGAATTGCGTAATAAAAAGCAGATCTGAACTGATATATCAATAACAGAATTAGAAGAATGCGATTAATTATGACATTAGTCTGATTAGAATAAACTATGCATTTAATTGATATTAATTTGAAACTAATCGGTAAAATATTTACTTTAATTAATATTGCCGATCAATATAAACAAAGTTACATTGCAAACTAATCTAGACATAAATATACTGTATATTATATTCCGTTCACTATTACCAGCACTAAAATGTTGGAAGAATTTTGTGAAAAACTCGATAATCAGTGAATTGGTTTCGAATAATTCCGATAAGAATTTCGCTTTTAATCGATTAACAAAAATACCATTTTATTATTTTTGGCACTTAGTCTAGCAAGCTTAAAATTTGAACTAAAATTAAGAGAAAATCTAATCTACCATTTCTTCTATCATGTTTGTATTTTTTCAAATATATATCGCATTATATTTTATCGCAATATTTATATTTATTCAACAGTTTATTAAACCTAAATATAATATAATATATAATTTTTATCAATTTCTGAGTGAATGATAAAATAGAATTAAACGCAAATACCTATCAAAATGTGAGATAAGAGTAGAGAATATATTCTTCTCAAAAAATATTATAAAAGAGAAATAACTAATAACTCAAATAATTAGATAAAATGAGTGAAAAGACTGATTTAAGAAATAAATTTTCAATTCTATTTGATTTTTGCATTTATAACGAAATATTCAATTAAATGTCGAATAACGAGACGATCGAAACGCAGACAAGAATTGCATTTCTTATTCAAAGCGGACAAACATTTTCGAGTGATTTGTAATTACAGACGAAAAATACGATTCCGTTCTGTTATTATTGAAATAATAATAATATCCATAATATTAATAATAAGCAAACGTTTTGTTATTCCATAACATATTGTCGGTGCGAGTGAGCGCTGGGAGAGAGAGAGAGAGAGAGAGAGAGAGAGAGAGAGAGAGAGAGAGAGAGAGAGAGTATATGTGTGTATATGTTGTAGTGTAGACGTAAAGCTCGAATCGGGAGTGCATTGAACGCTCGACTTATGCATAGATTCTGAACCGAACGACACGACAGCACAACTCGAAAGCCTTTTCGTATAATAGGCTACAAATCAGAAACGAACGGCTCTTTAGCGACAATTCAATTGAAAATACATTCTTATTATAAACGATGTGGCGATTGCCGCGGCTTTACGGCTCTTATCGCTAAATTCACTCTACAATATATTCGGCTTATTTGGCATATTCAGCATGTTCATATTAGTGAGTTGTTCGGTTCAACGCTAGTTTAAAAGTTGTTGATTCCGATTCTATTTTAGCATGCTTATTAGATTAAAGCGAATGTTTTGATAAAATCGTTTCGCCAGTTAATGCATGGCAAACGTGCTAATTGATTAAAAATGTATCTTAACACAAATGAATGCCGATGTATTAATGGCATGCTTAAAAATCAAAGTACTCGTAGAGATGCGATGAGTGCTTAAGCCATACAAAACAATCAGAAATTCTTTTCATTTAATTTTTATTCCGCTATTCGTTAGATTCAATGCTCTCTCTCTCTCTCTCTCTCTCTCTCTCTCTCTCTCTCTCTCTCTCTCTCTCTCTCTCTCCCTCCCTCTCCCCCCTCTCTCCCATCCCTCATCTCGTCTCTCATCCCACACATTGTTAAAGCTATTTATGAAGACATTAAACTCAGCAAGTTACATTAAGTTACATTGCTACATGCTAGAACATTAGTGTTTGTTATTTTGAAAAATGCATTCTTTAGTTAAAAAAGATTTTGATTTCAATCTCTTCTCGAAATCTCAATCGCATTGTCTGTACACTCACTGAACGAGTCGTCACTCGTATTGATCAGTCAATTAGAATCGCTTTGTATTTGAATTTAATTTTATCTAATTTTATGTTTTTACTCGCGTTAGTAGAAAAGGTTAGACTTTCTATCATGCTTCTATTTGCCTGTATTTGCTTCTATTATTTTTACCTTGTTTCACTCGAATAAAAGATATTCGTTTGCTTGTTTCTTGTTAGTCTATTGCAAACATACCGTAGAGTTTAAGTTTAAACAGTGTAAGTTTGTCAACGATTTTTTTGCTTAATGTCTTTCACAACGCGTTTTGAATAGATTCAGAAACGCATTAAATTCGATATAAATTATTTCGCTTTTGAAATAAATATTTCATGCAAAAATAAACTTTTAACCTTATGTTGCTAATTATAGCGTACGATTTGTTTAAGAATCGAGCATGTTTATTTTTGCAGTTATATTGTACAACAAACTTATCAATTAATTCATAAAAATATTAGTAATTATATATTTAGTTGTATTATATATTTTTCGAGTATTTTTACTATTTTTTAATTAGAATATTAATTTTTATTCTTTGCTAATTTATTAATTGCTAAAACGTGTTTCATTTCGAGTTTATATTTTATGCATTAAAGATTTTTGTTTTTACTTTTATACTGTATACTCGTATTTCGATTCTCGGTCTTCACTCTAGCGATAGATAAATAAATGTACTTTTGATTGAATGCAATGAGAAATCTAATGAATTATTTATCTCTCCTTTCCATCGGTAAGTGCTTTTCAATGAAATGTAAGAAAACGTTTCGATTATTTCAACAATTTATAATTCTCACTTTGTTTCTCAAAACCTACATTGATTCAATTTAGCTGGACAAAAAACAAGAAAATAGCAAGTTGCTACTTTTGCTGAAGTAAACCGAAATAAAATAAAATAAAAAAGATAATTGATTTTACAATGTTTTCAGCATTTAAGCATTTAGGTTTTTATTTTTATTGAACTGCAATTATTTATACTGCTTAAAATTTTTACTTTTTATCATTTAGCTAGTTTAGAAATTTACTTTTCAGTCGAATCGATTTGTTTTGCACTGTTAAGATAATGTTGTTTTTTGCATAAATTAATTATACAGTGCTATTTGGAAATTATTTTTTAGTAAATATATCCTTAAAAATATAATCATTGCAATCGAAAACATCGATTAGTTTTGTGGAAAACACTGTCTACTCGTCTGTCTGTCTGCGCGACAATCGGTAAGATTCGGGAAATGAGCGGAAAATTGCATTTTTCCAGTCCTTCACTGCGACTGTGATTCGAGACAATAATTCAGACAATCATTACTCGAATTGATATCCGTATTAACGCCGAAGTGTTCACACATTCGAAGCATTCAATTACGCGCTTAACGAGACTTTACCGACGATTTTGTCGAACCATTAGATTTAGTTCTGATTCGACTTAAAAACAAGACGTTTCAAGTCATTGCGAATGTTTAAAGCATGCTATATTTTTGTTTTTGTCTTGCTTAAAAGTATAAGTATACGTTTAATATGAGATAAAGTTTTTAAAATTATTTTTTAATTTTGCATATTATTATTTTTAAAAATAAAAATCAATTTACATATAATAACTTATACAATAATAATGTATTAACTTTATATATATAGCACAATATAAAGTATCGAAATTAATAAAGTTAATTCTTACTTGTTACAAATGTATAGTTGACGGCAACGTTGAATTAATAGTCGTTTAGCTCTCCTCTTGCTGTTTGATTCAATTAATTGTAACAAGCTCACTTTTCACTGCTGGCACTAATAGCTAGTGTAGCATGTTGAATAATAAGAATGTTCGCGTTTGCCTACTTGTTACACGCATTTATACAGTGCTATATATATTGTATTAAATTTAATAAAGGCTTAAATATCTAATCTAATAATATATAAGAACTTTGTTTACATAATGAATAAGAAAAATAAATGTTTGACAAAAAAAAGTTTCGCAATTCGCTATCATTGATCATGATAAAATCGTATATCATATCCAGTTACACAAAACGCATACGAATACTACATGCTAGCAGAAATTGATCCTAATTATGAATCGGATTCCTTAAAAATCAAAAATGTTTACAAAATAACTGATTTTCTGTATATTTTATAATTTGGAAAAATTGCTGAAATCTAATCGACTTTTTCCGATTCGATACGAAAAACAACATTGAATTCCAGCGCCGAGTGGTTAGGAAACCAACATGATACTAATTAGAAAGTTGAGTGTAGCTTTTTGAGCGATGTTTGAGAGGCCTGGGAGACGGGATATACGAAAAAGCTTTTAATTTAAATTAAATCGAAAAAAAAGTTTTTTATTTTTCGCCGAATCCGTTGAGAATAGACTTTCACTTTTAGTGCGTTTTTTGGACTATTTTTTGAGTCGTTTTTGAAAACTGAATCTCAATCTCGATATGCGATCAGAAAATACAAACGGATTTGACGGGAATGGGAGGGCCGGGAGAGGGAGAGAGAGGGAGAGAGAGGGCTGGGAGAGCGAGACCGTCGAAGTGGGTCAGTGTCTCCGTTGGTAAACATCACGTACTCATCGATACGTACAGTCATTATCGCCGCAAATAAACAATTAAATACTGAGAAAAAGATTGTTTTGTTGTTTTGCAAAAGTTCGCGATTTGTATCGAATTATTTATTTATAGCCGAATGACAGCTGTCTTCGAGAATTAGTCAAGATTGTTTCTGTTATTCGCTTGTTGTTCTCACATTGTTTCGTGTAAATGGTTTCGCCTGTAATCTCGCCTCTCATTTCAGTCGCATTTTTTGCATTATATCTCTCTTTTCACTCTCTCTCGTCGTTCGGCCAATATTTCAATCAAACAATACTCTCCCTCTCGCTCTCCCAGCCCTCCCGGCCCTCTCATCACCCAATTCACCCAATTCACCAAGTTCTTTTATTCGTTATATCGGTTTTTTCCATTCGGTGCTCTCTCTCCCCGACTCTCCCCGAGTCTCTCTCACTCTCCCCTCTATGCGACCGTTGCAGCTACTGGTGCTCTGGTAGGCCTAATGTGGGCTGTAGGGCACCGGTAGCTTTTTTGTATGTTAGCCAAAATCAATAGTCGAAAGCATTTATATCCAGACATTCAGTCGTTATTTCCTTTTAGATTAAAAATTCTCTCATTTTTCTCGCGACTCAACCGACGACTGCATTGGAAGCGAATGAAACAAATTATGCTTTGATTTCGATTTATCGGCGAATCTCTTCTTTCAGATAATTATTATATATTTTTTTCTTTCGCTGCGATAACTACACAGTTGTAGCAGAAATGCCTTGTTTTGCAACTTCTTATTCGCCTTTTCCTATCCATTTGTGTTTCGATACTATTTATAATTATTATTTGTTTTTGTCGTTTTCGCTTCGATTGCTATTAATTGCCTAATGATTGATAAGTTTTACGCAAAATATTTATCGATTTTGACATATATTTTATCTTTCATTTCAGATGTACTGCAGTTTTCTTTATTTAATAATTGTTTGAATAGTTTATTTAATTTATTTTTAATTAAAATTTTTGAATGCTAGCCAGAAAAAAATTTCTGTGCAAAAAAGCAATTTATTTCTATCTATTATACATTAAAAGATATGCGTTTTGTTTCATATACAGTGTATTTTGTATTCAACTGACATCTCGTAGAACACAATTATGTTTTATGTGTTTTATAAGAATTTTTTTGTTTGAAAATAGTTTTTATAATTTTTTTTTGATTAGCATTTTTTGTTTGAGAATTGAGTTGTAATTTGTTTGGACTTACAGTCGAAAAACCACTGATTAATAATTCAGTTAAGTCGACAAATGAATGAATCGATTCTTTAGATTAAAAACAATTTTTTGTTTTGTTTTTAATTAATTGTTTTTTGCATTTTTGCCATCAGTTAACACAAACAGCGCTTTCATTACGAATACAATTTGTTTTACTAATAAGAAAATTATGAAAACTTTAGTATTTATTACAACTTTGAGAAATTAGTCAGTTTTAAAAAAGAGTAATTTATAATGTTGTTTTTTAAATATCAAGTAGAAATCTTTGAAATTTTTAACATTTCTTTATAAGTTTTGTCGTCTAATCTGATTATTTGAATAATTGTTGCCTTTTTGTGAATTTTTTTCTTTTTTTTCTATATTTTGTTGAATTGTTTTTTAATTTATAAAATTGTGGCTATAATTGGAAGCGGTTTTGCAGAAAAAATTCAATGAATAATAAATAGTTTTTTTTTGTAATTTTTGTGTTAACCGGTTAAGTCGTTTTCGTGCGAAACGCTGTTATTAATCGCTTTTTTGAATATAAATTATGATTTAATTATTTATTCAAATAATTTTCGAATCTATTTCGGGAATAATATCCAGTTTTCGAACAATTAATCTGCTATTGGGCTGACCAATGAAACTTGTTAAAATCAGTTTGATCATAATAAATGATTATTTATAATATTAGTTAAAAAATTATTCTATGATGTGCCAAAATATATACATGTTAGTCTAGACAGTTTTGAAATTCATACTGTAGGCATATGATAGGAAATTAAATAATTTATGCATTGCTAATTTCGCATGTGACATTTTATTCATAACACCCGACACTTTACCTTGCTCATTCCAGTCGCATAATAGCGTATTATTTTCGAAATTAATTTGCATTTCTGTTATTGTTTTTATAGTTCAAAAACTTTTTGCTCTTTTGTCTGAAAGTACAGTAATATTCAATTCAACGACTGATATGAAAGACTTGTTTTTAGTGTCAATTCAATTAAAATCAAATGAATAACAATTTTTTTGGCGTTTGATTCGAAAATGATTATTATAATTGTTTTAGTTTTTGCAGCTAATCTGGAAAATTTTGTCATGTTCAAAATTAAATTAATGTGTAAACATCATTAAATAATTATCGAATTTATAAATAGATTATTATTTAATTGAAAATAATTATGTTATTTAATTTTTCAGCTAATGTTAGAATGTTTGTGTGTACTACATATAACATTCGTAATTTTATAATGTATAAATTATAATTGAAAACATATTTTTTAATCTGCTTTTTTCAGATAAATTATTATAGTTTGGATTTATTTTTGGACTTATATTGAAATTTCAATTTTTCATATAATTTATTCGTGAATTTTTTAAACATGTTATTTATGGCAAAAGTTTTAGCATAAATACGTAAAAAGCAACGGTGCGAAAATGCGTATAAATTGATGTTTAAAAGTATACATTTATTTTTTTAAGTCAAATCAAATATTTATCAAATGTATGAAAATTATTTAGCTTGCTATTTTTAAAAATATTTTTCTTAAATTTATTTAACATTATACTGTCATATCTAAATATTCTGAAATCTACTTCATTTAAACTAGATACAAGTAGCAAAGTAAAAAATAATTCTGTATTTATCTTAACTATAATTATAATGCTTAAAATTGCAATGTAAATAAGTTATTACAGTATATTTAAAAGAACATAAGTAAATTGTTTTTTATTTTTGGGAATAATATTATTTAACTAGATAAAATTTAAATTTTTAATGCTTACACTTTATTTGGGTTATATTTTATATAATCATTAAAAACAAAGTATTTTACTTTTTTTTAAGTTTAATAAATCCTACTTAAAAAGTTTATTATTAAGACGCTTTTAATAATTTCCCTAAAAAGTGCATGCTACTCAACACGGATTAACTCAATTTTTTCTTATTACTTTTATACGTTTTGGCATGTTATTAAAAGCACAAACACGTCTATTTTTGAGTGCACTAAATGTAAACATGTTCAATAGTTATCAAGCATATTTAATTCGAAATAAATAACATGTCAAATTTTATTTTAAAATTATACGCTTTGGAGTGAATTTGCATTTTCGCTATTAGTCTATGAATAGCCAAACGACTGAATCGAGTGAAGAGTATATTTCTCTAGAGATGACACTCTTTCGCACTTTTAACCAAAATATATCTTGTTTTTTATCATGCTTACTGCTAAAAATATCTTGCACAATTATGTACAACAGTTTTTAAAGCGTAAATACAATTTTCAAATGCAACAAGCCAAGTTTTGAATTAAAACTTGCATATTTTTTACTTAAACGTAATTTTATGTAATTCATTTCTAAACATGCTAATTTGTAGAAAAATCTGTTGTTTCTCAGTTTAAAATGTGTCTTTACACATTTTTACACTTAAATGGTTAAATTAAACTCTAATTTTAGAAACAGAAGCGCCAAAATTGGCAGTGTTAAACTCGAATTAATTTGCTTAGCATGCAATTGCATTAATCAAATTAGATTATTGCAGGTTTAGCACGAACAATTTTCGGACACGAATTCGAGCGATCGCTACTTTGGCGGACAATGTGTAATGAAAAGCACGAACTTCGAAAAGGAACTTGGCTAAATATACTGTAGAGCTGAAAATTGATTCGAAAGAGCGATAAATTAATTTCTGATATCAAGAAATAATTGGATCCGAGAGTCGACTCTCACTCGCATTCCTCGCTTCGGATACTATTATATTAAACGCCTTTTCGTTTTCGCCTCTCATTCGACGCATACATATGTTTAGCAATTGATTCGCCAATAAATACATCGAAAATACATAGCATTACGCGTTCGACACAAATACGACTGAAATATGTGTGAAAACAAATGAACAAATGATAGGTTTTGGTTGTTTTTGGTGCGTATGTGTGCGTTCGGCGCTTGGCTTCTGCTGCCGGAGCGCTCGTACGAGACTTATGTGGGATATCGCGCTGAAGGACATGAGAACCCGAGTTCGGAGACTGGCCTCCAATTCACGCCATTTATAATAAACGCTTCGATTTATTGTCTAAACAATATTATTATCATTCAAATACATATTGATATAACTTATTGCAAACAAATTTATGCGAAATACAACTTTTTTCCTAAACAATATTTATATTCAAATATTTTCAAACAAACTTTGGAGTTTTTTTGCATGATAAAGTTTTCGCTTTGATAGTTGAATGTTTACTTTCGAAAAAACTGTTTTAATGACTCAATAAATAATATTTTAATCCTTTTTTATGTTTCGATTTTTTTCTGCTTTTCGTTTCAAATGTATAAATCATTTTTAATTAAGTGCTTATGTTTTGTGTAAAAAGTTTTTCTTTCTTATTCGACAGTACACTGATGTTTTCTTCGTCTCTCGCGACTCACTGGTGGATTCTTACTTTTTTGGAATGTAAAAATAAACGAGTTTTATATGTTATTAAAATAAATTGAAAACGAATCTGAATAATGATAATAAGAATAGCAATAAATTAGAGACAAAATACGATATTTTTCTTAGCATTAGTCGTGTGATAAGTACACTGCTTATTTTTTCTTCGCTTTTTTTTAAAAGCAAACTTATCGCTAAAAACATCGCAAAATTTGTATTTGAATTTATAATTGAGAGGATTGAAGGGGAGAGAGTATAAAGTAGCAAGATTGGAGTCGAAAAAGGTATACTGTATAAATGTACAATTAATGGCTCAGTTTTTCAAAGCGAAGGTCATTTTTTGCTATATTTCCTGTAATTTCACTCAAAAACTGTAAATATGTGAAAATACAACTGTTTTTTGCATCGACTGCCGGGCTTTGAAATCGAAGCATGTTACTTTGAGCGCTAATTTAGCTCTTGTTTTGCGCAGCCTTTGAGCGAAAAGCCTTCAGCGATGACTCGATTGAGTTGTTCTGAGCTGTGATTTATCAAAAACAATCTGAGACTACCTAATCATATGAGCAGATTAGCATGTTGCTTTTTTCCAAACAAATTATATATAATTTTTTAATACTTTCTTTTTATTCTCCTATCATTTGGCGATCGAAAATGAAACAAGAATGATTTACAATAAACACGTCTTTGTGTTAGTTGACTGACAGATGAATGTGTTTTAACTTTTTTTTTCTCATTTTTGAGGATTTTTTTATTTGAAAAATAGTTTTCAATGTTTTTCAGTAATTAAGTAAATATTAAAAAATTTTGGCTTTAATTGCGATTTCAAACGCGTTTTTGAGTTCTTTCGTTGAATTCCAGTCTTTCATAAAGAGTTTTCATTCATTTCTATTCATTAGGTTTTGTGTTTTGTTTTTATTTGTTGAATGGA
This sequence comes from Metabelba pulverosa, assembly GCA_034697605.1. NCBI lineage: Eukaryota > Metazoa > Arthropoda > Arachnida > Sarcoptiformes > Damaeidae > Metabelba > Metabelba pulverosa. The sequence continues at coordinate 10,795 of JAQIXC010002434.1, forward strand.
ATTCATTTTTATGCAAATACTAGCATGCTTATGCGCGTCTGCTTTTGATAGACTAATTAATCATGTCAATGACCGAATTGAATAAATTTTTTCCTCTAATTTACGTCAACATTGTTTACATTTATCTTTTTT
>JAQIXC010002435.1:0-10924 GCA_034697605.1 Metabelba pulverosa
TAATAGAGTTTAATAAACTCACAGAAAATGTGTGAATATTTCACGTTTTTGCTATTATATTAGAAATTTACAAATATATATATATGATTAATATGTAAAACGCAGTATTATTATATTTTTAATTGATTTATCAAGTTTAAAAAATTAATTATGTGTTGCAGTTGTAAACGCATATTACAATGCATTGGAAAACAGCATTGAGTTTCCGGCCGGAATATTGCAAGGATCATTTTTCAGCAGGGACAAACCAAAGTAACCCTATTATCAGCAATAGTAACACTATTATTGTTATTAACAAATAATTGTTTTGTTTAAAGTTATCTCAATTTTGGAGGCATTGGGTTTGTGATCGGACATGAGGTAAATGTTGGAATTTTAGTTAATTAGCATGTTTATTAATTAAAATTCTTAATTACTTTGAAATGTACAGATCACGCATGGATTTGATGATAGGGGTGAGCGACGCCAACATGCTATTGACCTTAGAAAGAATATGTTGATGCTTGATATTTGTAGTAGCTGGATAAAAGCTATAATGAGAAATAATTGAATTAAACATGTTGTTCAGGTCGTCAGTTCGACAAAGACGGCAACAATAAGAACTGGTGGGACTCACAGACCGATAAGAACTTCAAAGAGAGGGCCCAATGTATTATAGAACAGTACGGCAATTACACTGTACCCGAGAACGGGCTTCAGGTTTGTGCACAGTTGTTTTATTTTCTAATTCCTATCAACTGCTAGACTTTCCCTTCGTTTCTGCAATTACTGTAAATCAAAATCAATATCTTCTATACAATTATTAAGTCGAGAACAACGACTAAATATAGTAAAAGTCTATTTATAATACAATTGTTCACAACTTCTACTATACTAAACATAATCTGATTTATTGTTTTAATATCAATATGAAAATCAGTTGATTGACAGAAAATCATATTTAGAGAAAATAAATATACTGCACAGTTACATTTCAATATAAGTGAATAAATCTAGTTCTTGCTTATAATTAATTGTATGTTTGTATGAAATCAATACAAAACTTCAGTTTAGTTTGCATTTGTAAATGCGATTTCTTATCCAAATGTTATTTTATTATTTAATTAATCATTCAATCTAGTTAATATAATTAATTGATTATTAATAATTTTAAATTTTTAAATAACATGTCAAATTAATTTCAACTAAATTAAAAACCATGAAGTTTTAAATTTTCTCTTTATAAATGTTAATTTATTTTTAATGGATTGGTAAATATGAAAAATATTATCTCATTTATATATTACTTAAATGTTATTTATTTAAATTAAATATATTCTTGAATCACGAATATAATATTGTTTAAGCATGATAGAGAAACGATTAGAAAAGCAAATAACTTATGATTGCATTTAATATGTATGCAAATATTACATGCATTCATACTTTGAACTTATCCTATATTATTATATTAAATAACATTACATGCTCATTTAAATATTTATCATTATAATCTAAATAAAACATGATTTTTTCTCATGCTAAACATTTCATATGAAAATGCATTGAACATTTGATAATTGCATGATTATCAAGCATATAAACAATCGATTGTGTAACGTTGGTTAAAATATTGAAATGTTTAAAAATAAATCTCATAAATTATTAATTTGAATGTTTAATTAATTGAGTCGATTTTTATTTTAAAATAGATTAATGGCGTAAATACTCAAGGTAACAAACAATGTGACAGTAAAAATATTAAAATGAAAATTAATCTTTGTAAAATAATTTCAGGCGAAAACATTGCAGACAACGGAGGCATAAAAGAGGCGTTTAGAGTGCGTTAATCTACTATTCATTATTCAAATTGCACAGTAGTTTCGATATGGAATTGATTAACTAAATAATTGATCATGATACAGGCCTACCAGGAGTACGTGAAAGATCACGGCCCGGAGAAATCACTGCCCGGCCTCAGCTATACACCGCACCAACTGTTTTGGATCAGCGCCGCGAACGTCTGGTGCGGCAAATACAGGCCCGAAGTGTTAAAACTGCGCGTTCAGGTCGGGTCGCACAGTCCGGCGCAGTTCCGCGTCGTCGGTCCCGTCGCGAACCTACAGGAGTTCTCCGACACTTTCAACTGCCCGCTCGGGTCGGCGATGAACCCAATCCACAAATGCTCGGTTTGGTAGTGCCGGTGCCGTCGGCCGCGATTTTAACTTATATTTTCATCGGTTTTTAATACTGCAATTCAAACTTTAAACACTTAACTAATTCAATTCGGAAGAAAACAACTTGTTAAATAGTTAGAAACATTTTTAAACGAATTTCCCATTCAAACTTCTTGTTCTGGAATCTCATGTAATAATGTTGATGTCATGTCATGACGTGCTTTCATATCTTAACTAAACAAAAACAAACATTTATTATAAATTATCACAAAATTTAGTGATAGTATTGATATATTAAACGAAAAGCGAAATTGTTATTAATTAGATTGAAGAGGGTATTTATTATGTACAAAACAGACAAATCATTCTGAAATAGTGTCTTGTTGAAACACACATTGTTTTCATATAAAATCCATTAACTGTTTCACTAATTATTTGACTGAATATTATTAAAAGTATTAACACATTATTGTAATTAATAAATCATTTTTTAAAATACTATCAAATTTGTCAAAATAGTGACTAATAAATGCGAGAATTTGTTTAATAACTAAATTGTAAAAACACTTTAGAGTAGTGTTTATCGCAACGATAGAGACATGTTAACCAATACTTAAATTGGAATTGATAAACATTTATCACATAAACATGACTATTTAAATCCTAATTCATTAAATTTTCCAAAATAAAAAATTCTCATTAAAATTGGCTTTATGTTTTCCTGCTCTAACTTGTATAATTTTGAAAGAAACATTTTAAATATTAAAGTTTTAAAAAAATTAATTGCATATTAATTTTATAAAAACAGGATAAGACATCTTAAGTTTGCTATGTACAGTATAGTTGTAGTTTTAAATGTTAAATTCTTAAAATTAAAAATAAAATAAAGCATGGAAAATTTTTAATTAATGATTTCTTGTTTTAAAAACAGAATAATTTATCAAATATCTAATTTACCATGAAAATCTGCCGCTAAACAGAAGAAAAAAGTTACAACATTTGAGGCGATAAAAATAAAATAAAAGATTTTGCGGCTAAAAACATACTGATTAGAATATAATAATACTGTACGATATAAGCCTTGTATATTTATATTAAAGGTGATTGATATTTAAAAAGTTAACCTAAAATTGTTTTTCAGTGCGATCAAATTTTTAAAACAAATATTATTTTGCACATCTTATATAATATTTGCTAATTTTAATTAATCAATTAATCTATAATATATAACTTAATTGTTATCTAATAAATATTTATTTTAATACAGTATAAATATCTTCTACAATACATTTAAATTGAGACAAATAGAGTAAATAATTATTAATTTGTCATTTCAATCAAAGCAACGAATGTTATAAATCATTTAATTATTACATTATTTATCTTTATATACGACAGAAAGTAATTCATTAAAATAAATGGCAATTTAATAGTCGTTATGTGCGCTGAGATTCAAAAATTTCAAATTAATTTGAAATCAAATTTAGCTAAAGATCGACGACATCTGCGTCTGATTTTGATCGCATATTAACCACTCGTTTGTTTGTGTTAACAGTGGTTCCAAAATCCGAATTGATTTGTCGTTTTGTGAACCAAATATGTGACAAATATTTGAATGAATAGCGACGGAACCTATACATACATTAAAGCAAATGCAAAAAAAAAGTTAGATTTGTTTAATATATAAAAGTTATTTCCAATTTTTATTCAAATAAAAACGTATATACAGTATGTCAATTTTAATTTAGTAGCCACAATAATACAGTAGGCTATAATAAGCCATAATTGCTTAATTACAGTAGATTTCTATTTTCATTTTAATTTAACATATTTTCAATAATATTATATTTAATTTAAATAATTACTTTAATACCAAATCAAATCAAATTAAAAAAAATATTGGTATTCAAAAAAGTTAAGCAATTTTGATTAAAACTAATTTACCGATTAATGTTAGTAAAGCTCAATGTCAAAAAATCATTAAATGTTCAAAAAATTGTACTATTCTGACATAATTAGCTTAATTAAAAATTTTCATGAAAAAATATTTAATAATTAGAAAATGTGCAAAGATATTAAGACAAAAATAATTAAAATGCTAAAATGCAAACTATTTTTAACTCAAAAATGGTATGATAAAATTTAGAGCTAATTAGTGATATAATTTTCTAGAGATAAGATAAAATTGTCTAAAATTCAAACCTTTTGTTCATAACTAATAGGATTATCGGATCAAACCTATAATAAAGAAAATGTTTGGCAAATGAATGAAAACTTATTTAATCAAAACAAACAAATATTACATTGAGTTAGCCATCGCTAGCCAGTAGATGGCCAGGTAGATTTGCTGAATGAATTGTGACAAGATAACTTCTGGCCATTGATAGGTCAAGAGGAAGTAGGAATGGTAGGGCAGCCAACCTATGCGTGCGTTTTAGACATACGTTTAGATGAAATGAATCAATAATTGTCGACTGAATGCTTACAAATGGCAAATACGGAAACGACTGAATAAATGAGAAGCGAATTGTGGTTAGAATGAGACAAATGCATCGAAAAGGCTAAGTGCGAGAGAGCGCGGGTATGCGCAGCGCCCGCATCCGCGTCCGACAACTCACCGCAGATCAGCATTCGGACCACTTTTTGCTTCGAACGGATGATAGTCTGCTGTTGGAGCGAATTGGCGTCGCCTTCGCCGATACCCTGCGAACCCCACAGCACTCGAGCCATTAGCGAGTAGGCGATCGCCATTGTGGTCACCGGCAGTATGTATGTGAGCACTAGGAACGCGATGTTGTATCTGTCAGACAGACCATCCAATCTAATTAGTCGGATATTACTCTCCCTTTCCATTCCACCCATAGACAAGACTTCAATTAAGACTTTATTTCAGACTAAAAGCTTTTGAACTCATTTTGAAATTTAATTAAAAATTCGGTTTTGGTTTCACTTCTCGAAAGTTTTTAAGTGAAACACTTTTAGGGTTTAGTAGCAAATCATTTCAATTTATTTTACAGTAACTTGTTATTGATTTTTCACTATAAAATTTGTTGTGTTGCTTTGCTTCTGATATTGATTAATGAGCCATTGGCATGTCAGAGTTTGATTTTAAACACTTTTTATTTTAAAATAAACAGTACAGTATTCTATAAAACTATGATGTAGTAAATTAACAAAAATCAATTGAAATAATAGCCAATTGTTATCTACGGAAGTAAATATATTCTTATAACAGAATATATAAATAATGTATTTCTTAGCTAAACATCATTATGTGTTTTGGGTTATAACTTAGTCGGAGAAATAATTTTCAAATTTAAGCTTTAATGCAAAAGTTTCAATGCAAAATTGATTGATGGAAAGTGTAGTGTATGGTTGCAATGTATGCATTAGCAAGCAAATTGAACAATAAATCTATTAATCCATTTTTCAAACGCATTGACCAAAAGTAAAATATTCAATATATTGATTGATACTATAGACGAAGAATTTATTCGGTTGTGAATAAAAGCATTTTATGTTTCGCCGTCTTTCGACTCTCCACTCGTGAGCCGCGACTCCGAATCGAAACTTATATTACGCGTCGACTGCAGTATAACTAAGGTATAGCTAAAGTATTGCTAAAGTATTGCTAAAGTATTGCTCTCTTTCTGATAAACAGTCGACTAATAGCTTTGAATCATTGCATTAATGAAGTGATAAATTAATTTTAGTTTCACTCAAATGTAGTCGAAGTGCTCGACAAAGGCGTTGAAGTCGAGACTAATGGCACCGAATTTGGTCGCTTGGGTTGATGTCGACTACAAATTGCAGTTTCGATGTCTTCCCAACAAATCGCGAACGTCTTAACTCATTGATTGACATAAATTAGTTTTATTTTCCAATTCAATTCAATTCCCGTTTCATTCAAATTATATTAATGTTAATGTTTTTGTCGATTTAATTATCGACTGAAGACTTACACGAAGTCGAGTTGCGACTGACCGGCGAACCCGTCCGGCCATTTCAGTAGACATATTGTGCGCGTCTTGTCGTTGTCGTGCGTTATGTTGATTGTGTCGGCGAAGACCAAACACGGCATCGCGAAGATAATGCCACTCGTCCAGACCACCACTATCTGCTTGATTGCTGTCATTACATACATTGTACAGTTCAATATTTCGCTCAATGTTTCATGGCTAATTTTATTCTTACCTGTTCGTTTAGTCATTCGAGGTTTTAGTGGATATACAATCGCAATGTATCTAATAAACAAAATGCAAATAATTTTTTTTAATAATTTGTTTTTCACAATAATTCTAATATATTATTAAATGTATTATAAATACAGCACTAATTTTTATTTGTATATTAGACAAGTATGAATTTAAGCTAGATTCTTAACTAAATTATTAATGCTTAGCACAAATATATCGACACAACAGTCGCAATCAACTCAATTCATGTTTTATTAATAACACATTTCAAATAGAAATTTAATTATAGGTTACAAGAAATCTATTTTTTAAATATTCATTTTGCAAAATATTAGGCAATTTATCAATGTTGAGCGTTAAAACAAATTTCTAATTTTGCATTTACATTTTTCTATTACACTATTAAATAAATTATGAAGATACAGCATTTTATTTTAAGAAATCTTTTTTATACAGTTCATTTATTGCAAAAGTTTGTCAAATTAAAAAGCCATCAAAAATAAATTAAGAAATAATTGTTAATTTAGCTTAACTGCCGTAAGAAAATAAAAATTGTCTTTTTATTAAAAAAATATTTACCTTTTGATGAGTAAACGCTTCCGACAATCAATAGAAAAGAAGGGATTCTTTAAAAATACTTTAATTGATTGTTCTATTTATACGTTAAAAGTGTTTACAAGAAAAAGCATTTTAGGCAATGAATTGCCATTTATCTAACAATTTAGAAAATTGCCAACTTTTGCTTAAAGATCATTTTTTGTTAAGAAATTCAATGCAATTTGTTAAAGCAAACTTATTATGTCAAATATACAAGTTGAATTGAACTTGGGTATAATTCTTCAAATAATATTTACAAAACACTATATAGTATAATGGATGCTAATTGTAAATACTTATTTTATATATATATAATTTAATATTTAAAAATATTTTAATTAATAAAAATAACTTATAAATACAAAAGTTTAAAAAATATTTTTAATCTATAATTGTTTGTTAAATTTTAATAATATGCAATATATTACATTTATTAAAAATTGAATGTTACAATAACTGTTAAACAAATTACTTCAGACATTTATATAAATTAATTTTTATCAGTTGTGAGTTTTAATAAACACATAAATAATAACTTATTTAATTAATTTATTGAAGCTAAATATTAATTTGCAATTATAAAAATTATAAAAATGTTGTCAATTTTACAGAATGATTTTATAGATTTTAAACCATCAATTCAATTCTAACTTAAAATCTTATCTTGCTCTATATTTGCTATATACATGCCTTACAAGATATTTTGAATAATTTGTTTCGCAATACTTAACATTACATTTTTCTATTACATTAATACGCATTTAATATTCTAGTTTTATTAGTAGAGGAATACACTGTTCATCTAAGAAACTGGAAATATATTTACTTTTAAGTGATTGAAATTTTTTCCCAAATTCTGTTTGTTTTGATTTCATGGCATTCACTCAATACTAACCGAACGTATCGTCCAATTTATAGCCAACAGAGTATGAGTTCTTTTATTCATCGCTTGCTTTCAATATTGAAGTAAACATTTGGTTCCGAATCAAACCGAAAGAATATCCACTCATTGTGTAATCAATACAAGAAAGTTTGCAAAAACAAAATCGACCATTCTACTATTCTACTCGGAAAGAAAATCATTATTTATTGCCACTTTTGGCAGTGGACTGAAGAGGCATTTTGTGTCAACAATCTATACAACGTTCGATAGATAGCAAGAGTTTTCTTTTAATTTTTTCCTTCAAATATTCTAAATTATATAATTTTTTACAATTTTTTAAAGCTTGGTAAAACTTTAAAATAGCTTAAATAATTGAATGTAAATGTGTCCTGATAAAATCAACAAATCAATATAGTAGACAATAAATTTTAAAGAAAGATAGGCGCTCCAAATATGTAAAATTGAGAATATTTTTATTTTTATCTATCAATATTATAAAATTTACAAAATATCAACAAAGTGGTTCATTTAAGTTGTATGTTACACAAATTATTTAAGTGTATTTTGTAAAACATTTTTAATTAAACTAATTTTAACTTTCTCAAAGTGGGTTTAAGCAACATTTAATTTAATTTATTTATAATTTAATTTGATATCAGACAAAATGAATTAAGCAGTGGTAAATTAATATATTGATTTTTTCACTGACTAAAATTTTGCATCTGATATAATATCACTAATGTTTTGTGAGATTTATTACTCATCGAGTTATTTAATTTACTAATATAATTATTAACTATTTAGTAGAATAGTTTTAAATAGTATAATTTCTTCAACTAAAAATAATAATGTTACTTTTTTGATTATATAAGAAATGAATTTAAACCTAACTTCTTTTAAGTTTTGGATTTAAATTTTTTTCAAATTTGTCAAAATTTTTTCTTTTAAAATATTATTAAAGTTAAAAGATTTAAGAGATTTAAAGTCTATTTTCATAAAATATATTAATTTTCAAATAGAAAGTATTTAAGTTTTAGTTATTGATTTAAAACTGTATATTTTTAAAAAGAAAATTTTTATTTATATATAAGAGTTTTAAAAATGTAATGATTGCGACAAATATTTTATTGAACTAAAAATAATATTTGATTTACACTTTTATAAAGTAAAGCAAAACTTTGGTTCAAAGCAGTTGACAGCGACTCAAAACAAATAACTAAATATTGTATACAATTCTGAAAAATCTACAGTGCAACTTTTATAACCGCCATATGTTTTGTCAGCCATAAATAGTGTTGAAGTGTTGGCTCAAATCATAGTAATATTAAAATTTCGAAACAAAACAAAAATATAAAGCAACTGCAGTTATTTTATTTTGCACTGTCTCTTTTTGATTTTGAATATACAGCAATAAAAGAAATTGTGGGTAAGACATATCGATGAATATCTCGGGAACCGTTCAACCGATTTTAGAAATTTTTGATTCAAATGATTTAGAATCTTGCCCTAAACTTTCCACCAAAGGATTTTTTAATACGTTCAAAACTTTTAAAATTATCTTTAAAAAACATTTTTACAAAATATATTTTTCAAAATTTTAAATACATCGTTTTCTATATGAAATAGCAAAGATTATTTAAAAACCAACATGAAATAATTATATACATCTCCCAAACTTTACATCAAAGAAATTTTTAATATCTGCTACATTTTTTAATACTTTTACAATTGTTTCAGAAAATCGTTTAATAACTCCAATAATTTTAATAATATAAATAAAGGGGTCGAGCGTAGCTCAGATGATAACGCGTATAAATTTACTCTGAGTGCAATAGATCGAGGTTTCGCGTCCCTCTCGAGGCAAAAAAAACTGAAAAAAGTTAGCCTGCTCCCCCAGTGCACTGCCAAGAACATCTTGCATTAGCGAGACGGCTAGCACTCAAAAATATGAATTGAATTGAATTGAATTGAATTGAATTGAATTGAATTGAATTGAATTGAATTGAATTGAATTTCATTGAATTTCATTGAATTGAATTGAATTAAAGTTTTTATTTTTAGCATTTTATGTTTTAATATTATATATAACGCATAAATATTGTAAGAAACTTATACATTTAATTGTGTTATAATAGTTTTTACATAATATATGCTGTTCTATTAACATAGCAATGTAGTTTAAAATATGCCAATATTATTCTTTAATAATGGTTTTCTGAGATAATTTTAAAAGTTTTGAACGTATTAAAAATTCCTTTGGTGGAAAGTTTGGGGGCAAGATTTAAAATCATTTGAATCAAAAATTTCTAAAATCGGTTGAGCGGTTCCCGAGATATTCATCGATATGTCTTACCCACAATTTCTTTTAATACTGTATATAATATTTGATTTTGTATAAGCTTATTTTATATAAAGCTATGTTAAATCTATATTATGCTGTTACAGTATAATAAGAATTTATTAGTGCTGTTCAAAATCATAAAAAGTACCTAAATGTACCTATAATATTGAGTACCTCTACTTCATATGTAGTTTCTACTTGCTCATTGCGAGTAAATAATTATTCATAGATACAATTATGAATTATAATGAGTCGAATTAATAAAAACAAATACCAAACAAATATTTAAGCAAAGATTCACACTAAAATTAATACTGTATATTAAAAGTTTAACAAAAATTTTCTATTAATTTCCATGATTTATATTTGAACTTGCTTAGTCAACTACATGTTATAACATGCTTACTCAATTTAGTTTATTTAGGTTTAGTATAACGTTTAAAAACAAACGAGATATGCGAATGGGTTTTGTCTTATGAAAATAATCTTGTTCATTACTACAATAATAACGCAATCAAGTTTATTTTACCTGTTTTTTTAAGTCCAGCTCTGATAATAATAATCTCTATTAGCTGTGAAGTAATTAATGCAATTTTATTCGATTTAAACAAAAAATACTTTTATTATTTCACTAAAAAATTATTTATGTAAACTGTTATTAAAATTGAGTTTAGATTTCGGCTGTTGTGAGTATTCATATTGAATTAAACGTAATTAAACTTACAATTACTATTATTCACAACTTGTAATA
>JAQIXC010002436.1:0-10923 GCA_034697605.1 Metabelba pulverosa
TGTTATATTGATAGCACAAACAAGCCCAAATCTTCGAATTCGACTCATAGTTGATCAGAAGGGTTTATTCTATTGTTGTAATTATCATGTAAGTTTATAAGTTTTTTCGGTATTAAATATTAATGCAATAAAATGTGTGTAAAAAGTGGTTAAAAGGGGACATAAATTCGAACTTTAGTCAAATGGTGTGACTTTCAGTGCCGCCAAAGTGCTCGCAGATGTCGTTCATATAAAACGTGACTATATTTATAAAAATAGGCTTAAATACAATGATAAACAAACGAATGGGGGGTTTGTTTCGGAAATGAGCATGTTGTATTTATGCTGTGTTTATGCGCTCTAAGAGTTTAAATGACGTCGAATTCGAGGCGAAAGTCGGATCCCTTTAACGCATTTAAAACACAAAACGCATTGTTTTAAAGCGAAAGAGATTTGAGTGCAACTCGACGTCAATTATCCGCCAATCGAGTCGTGTGTTTCGGTGACCGCCATCTTAGCCGAACATCGTTTGCATCGTTCGAATGCAGTTCTGTTCGAAACAAAAGTCTTCAAACAATTCGATCGCTAATCGAATGCAATGTTTGCTTCAAAACAATTGAATTCAAAGCGAGTTTAGCGCCGATTGTCCGCCGAATCGAGTGATGACCGAAATGATGGGTAAGACTGACGACGCGAACCAATCGCGCGCTTTGTTTACCAAAACAGACGTTTATTTCTAATGCAATGCATTGTTTCGCTACTCGTTTAGCCGAAGCGACGCCTTCGCCAGTGGACAGCCGTCGGGCGGCCGACGGACCGGCGTTTCGGTTGCGGATCGTAAACGTCGACTACTATCTGTCGGCGCCATTGCCCGCATTCGACGACTTGTATTCGCAGTTCCGTCAGAATGAGATCAAAAGAGTCCCCGTTTTGCGGCTTTTCGGCACTTCCGACACCGGTATGTCTCGATCGGCCACTCCTTTCGATGGCCGCACTCGCTGTCCATTGAATTGAGTGATTGACACTGTTTTGCGTTGCCGTGCGTTTCGGGTGTTTAGGTGCGAAGACATGCCTTCACGTGCATCGCGTGTATCCGCATCTGTTCGTCCGCTTCGACGCGAAGGTCGACGACGACTACGAGTACAACAAACAGCACTTCATGCGCCGTCTCGTCGAACAACTGGAGGCGCAGCTCATGCCGGCGCGCGTTCGCACCCGGACTGCGACCAAAGACTTCTTCAGTGATGACCTCATCTATAGTATCGACGAATTGGACGCAATGTATGACTCGTTATATTCGGCGACTAATTGTGCGCTAAATTTGAAACACTTTTTATATCTATTTTTAGACCGTTTTATGGATTTTACGAAAAAGGCGTTAAGTTTCTGCGAATTTGTTTCTACAACCCGTCGACTGTCCAAAAGTATTGACTCATTTGTTATTTTTATTATTTTGTTACAGTTGAAAATAACGAGTATTTAGCTATTATTTAAGTTAGCATGCTAGAAGTGCCGGTAATTAGCGGTTAAGTTGAGAGGAATAATGATTGGTTTATAAGTGCAAAAGTACTGACATTTTTGATTGGATTGTCCACTCGATTGCAGAGCTGCCGAACAACTGCTTTCGGGAAACATAATGGACCGACAGATACAACCATTTGAGGCACACATTCCGTACACTCTTCAGGTACTCATAGTTTGTATATATTTAGTCGTTTGGATTGTAACGAAAAGTCGTGTTTTGTCTCCAGTTCTTCATTGACAACAACTTGTATGGAATGAACTTTTTAGACGCAAAACGCGTTGTTTTCCGCAAAACCCAATCCCTCGACACTAGTCTCGACTGTTCGGGTGTCGAACCTCAGAGTTCGTGTCAATTCGAATGCGATATCGACTTCCGAGACATTCTTAACCGAGACGTGGACTCCGGGAACCGACGCATTCCAGGCCTCGAAGCCATTTGGAACGAACAGCTGAATCGGTGCAAGAATTCGCAGGAAGTGGTGAATCTGAAGGGCGTTCCGTCGCAGGAGCGGCCGGACATTCCAGTCACAGCTATGGAGACATATCACATGGAAAGGCTGTTCGAGGGTTTGGCGAACTTAGATCTGAAGCCCGACAGAAGTCAAAGTGATGTCGAGTCGTCGCAGTCGGTGACGGACGCGGACTTCGCAAATATGATAGTCGAGTGCATCGAAGCGAACGATGCCATCAGTGCGACCATTGAAGACGTGATCACTAATTCGCAGTCGATTTGTATTAACGATACGATCGAAGACGTGATCGCAAACTCACAAAAGAATGCAATCGTTAGTCAAACGATTGAAAGCGTTGTTAATAAGTCTCGAAAACAACGCCAAACCCCAACCAAACGGAACGATAGGAGAGGACAGACGTCGCGAACGCGAGTCACTTACAATAGCTCTGCCGACGAGGAATCGGGTGATAGCACCGAAATTGAGGACAACGAGCCATCGGCGCCCGTCTATGTGGACGCCGGCACCCAAACGGAAACCAAAAACACTTTCGACAAATCGATTGATTCGCTCTTCGGATTCGAACAGGACTTGGAAGACGTGATCTGCGACTGTGATTCGGACGAGTGCTGCGACCAGTGCTGTGATCAGGTGGCGGATCAGTGCGAATGCGATTGCGATAAATGCGAGTTTGAAAAGTGCAAACGGATTCCCCAATTGGACGGCGCCTTCGACTCAGACGACTCGGGATCGAACTTCAGTCCTGACTATAAGGACGACGCGGAAGACAGCGATTTCGAAGTCGAGTCGAAGCGGAAGAGGCCGACACCGAAAAAAGGCGGTCGGAAACGGCCGGTTAGATCTCGCACTTCTCCTAACAAGAGGAAGAAAACTACTATTACTAGAGCTTCGGATGAGTCGGACGTCGGATCGGTTGACAATTTTAATACTTCGCGAACGTCTTCGCGACGTAGATCTCCTGTCAAATCGCCGTCGCCTACGCGCTCTCCCCTGCACTCAGACGACGCGTTTGAGACGAGTTCGGGTCGAAAGGTGAAGAGCACTAAGAATATGTCGTCTCGACTCTGGAATCAACTCAAGCCGTCCGGATCCTCGAAGAAGGGTAGCAGTGATTCACCCATTCATATGTCATTCTCCGAGTCGGACGGTTCGGGCAAAGAGGACGGCCGGGAAGACGGAGGCCTCAACTTCTTGCAAATCAAGGATTTTGGTTACAATTCGAAAAAGTCGACTTCGAAACCAAAACCAGACGACGACAACAGATCCGAACGCTCTTTGACTCCATATTTATCTGCATCTGAAGATGAATTACCATCAAAGACCAAACCCGGCCCGAAGTCGGCGAAGGCTGGGCCCGCGTCGAGCAAAATAGGTCCCAAATCCAGTAAAATGGGGCCGAAATCCAGTAAAATCGGTCCGCTCTCCAGCAAGATTGGAAACGCACCCAAACCCGGCCCTAAGTCGAGCAAAGCGGCCAAACCGGGTCCCAAATCGAGTAAACCCGCCGCGAAAATCGGGCCGAAGTCTTCGAAAACACGAGATTCGGTTACTTTGGATTCGGACAGCGATGTCATGAGTTATGACCCGAAACCGCGATCGCGAAGAAGTGCCGCTAAAGACGTTAATTACGACAATGAGTTCGAACGGATTACTTCCCTTTACTCCGACCCGAAACCAAAGGCATCGGACAAGAAGGCGGCGCCGAAACGCAAATCCGGTTCGATATGACACGAATTGCTTTGGACTTTACGTTTGTTTTAAACCCAATTTCTGGTTGACTTTTAGGGCCACAAAAATCGATAGCCGATTGGTTGGGCACAACCGAAACGAATTCGGTCGACGAGTCTAATCCCACCCACGACTACGAGGCAGACCTGGTCTGGAAGTCATTTAACGGCGAATTAGTTCAAATCGACTTTAATTTCTACGACAACTCAGTCATCAACTGCTGCGGCAATGAGAGGCTCGACATGAAGTATACGCCCGACTATATAGTGAGACCCTATTTGGTGCGCTTCGAGGCCAACCAGGACTACTGGAGCGAAGTGGCGGCTCAAGTGGAGGATGAGTTGGACGGCCGGTCGGCGAAGGCGCGAAAGGGCGGCCAGAGAAGTAAGGGCGCGCTTAAAGATTTTTATACTTTACCGCATCTGAACCCAAGTGAGAGTAGAGTAAAGGCACAGAAGGCTAAGCCTAAGACTGAGACGACCGCTAAGAAAGTCGTCACCAAAGGGTCGAATGAATTCGCGCGCCTTATGAGCGATGCCTACGATATATTAGACAAGCCTTTGGGCAAAAGGGGCGCTAAACCCACTAAACCCAAAGCCAAAGCCAAATCTAGGCCCGCGGCTAAGCCAACGCCAACCCCAACCCCCAAACGCGGCTCCGATTCCGCTAAAACTAACAGTCGTAGTAAAGGCGTCCGAACTAACAGTTCGGCTCGAAATAGCCGAAAGCGAGTGTCGCGAGGAGTGACCAGTTCTACGCTCTTCACGACTACCGATATCGGCGTTGACGTCAATCTCCCCTTTTATGACTCCGACATAAAGGTCGTGACAGACCTAACCGGTGCTAAGAAGAGGGCACACCTGAGGTCTCTGTGCGAACAGTTCGAGTTGGAAGTGGAGAAACTGCCGGAACATTATCTCAAACGATACCAAAATCATAACATTTCTCCGTTTCTGTTCCAAAATATCTATTACAACGACTACTCGGGATACCTGAGTGATGAGGAAAGTCAGTTCACGCAAGACGTGATCATTACAATGAAGAATATCATTCAGAGTGTTGTCTCGGTTTCCAATTGCGTCCACAATGTCGTCAAAGAAGTTGAGGGCGTTTTGGAACCGAAGCCTATGCTTGACCTACAAGAAGAGGACTTCTTTGAAGAGACGGCAGGAGTGGACGAACAGAATGATTGGGATTACGGCCACTGCGAGGCTTATGATGACGATCGTGGAGTAGTCGGTGTGGCCGCTGACGAAGACATGGGTGTTGTCGAGAACAGTAATGACGCCAATTATGCGATTACTGAAGAGCAACCGCTAGTCGAGGCTGAAGAGCACTTTGAGGACGAGAACGGCATTAGACCTGATTCGCCGCTAACGAAGATAATGGACACTAAGGATGACATTGAAGAGAATGAGACGAAAGAGGAATATAAGGAAACGAATGGCATTGAGTCGCCGGTGGGTGAGGAGCAGAACGGAGCACAAGACAGCTATAATGAAGACGACCAGCAAAGTGAACAAAATGAGGAACAGGAGCTCAAACACCCGCCTCAAGGGCTTCAATACGATGTGTCCAACCATGACATGGCGTACACCCAATCGGCCCAATACTCAGCGAATGAATATTCAGAACAAAATGCAACCGAATATCAGTCGAACCAATACGACGAAGAGACGGATCAGAGCTCAAGCGGTTCGGCCTCTAATCAGTCGAATCCAATGATCCATCAAAACGAAGCGCTTAACCTATCGGACGTCGAGGCGCCAATCGGCCAGAGCTCCGAACCTTTCAAAATGGCGACGGGTTTTGGGACCGAAATGTATTACCCGAACCCTCAGACACATCCGACCGCATCATATCATCAAAACCCACTGCAGAACCCAATTGTGCCAACACTTGCGCCGCAAAACATCCATCACTACTCTCAGCCCAACGTATATCCCACTCAACAAAATTGGACACAAAATATCCAAATTAATCCAATGCCGGCCAACCCGACGATGCCATACAATGTTGTGCCGCAACAGCCGGTCCAACCGGACAATGAGTTTGATGTTTCGAACTACTCATATATGCCTTACTATCCAAATCACCCGAATATCCCACAATTCGACGGCATCTTCGACGACGACTCGTTCCACTCGGAAGGCAATCAATTCAATATGAGATGCAATTCCGACGAAAATATCGAACAACTGAGTCAGGGCTCGCGCACCGAAGAACTGTCGACTACCGTTCCCCAGAACTTCGTACCGGATGTAGTGGCGGAGGCATTGCTCGACCGGAAAGTGTGTGATAACGCGGTCACTACTGAACGGTATGGACATTGTATTAATGGAGTCGTTGTTAAAATTCCTAAATCACTTCCAGAGCGGGCACTCCAGCAGTTGGGCCGCGAAGTCGTACCACTGGACCGGTTGACCAGCGCTGGTGAGCGCGTATTTAGCGCCGAAGACGCGAAGGCATTCTTCCCGACCCGACTCACCGGAAGCGCGAAATTGCGTTTTCTTCAGTCACTTTGCAATAAAAATATTGAAATTTGTTTAAATCGATTAAATTTAATGCATTTCCAATCGATTCACTCGACTATCAATTCAAACACATTTCTCAAAACCAATTCAAACGCTTCAAACACTTCATCTATTCTTAATTCAAACGATAATAAAGTATTTGTTAAACAAAATGAATCCAAAATTACTATTGATCTCAATCTGAGCGACGAGTCTCGAAGCGATGCCTCCGCTAAGCGCGAACCCGACACTCCTGTGCCGGCGCCGGCCGACTCGCAAATGCCCGAAGAAATACCCGAAAGTCCATTGAATGAGATGTCGAATAACGACAATTCGAATGAAATCTATAGTTTCTATTCGGAGAACACACTCTCTTCACTGAATTTATCGCAATCGACGCTAAGGTCGCAAAACTTGGACCAATCGGACCAATCGTTTGCCGACAATCGCAACGATTCGGTCGACAAAAGCAAACAACACTCGACTCCTTTGAATAGCAAGAAATGTAAATCTTTTTCACAAACACTGAACGTCTCGACAGACTTCGACTTTAAGTTGAGTTCAGATTCACCGAAAACGTCGAAAAATCTATTTTTATCTCAAAATTCGAAATCGAATTCACCGAATGTTGTAAATCATAAACGGAATCACTTCTATCGAAACGATTCGCTCATTGAAGGCCCGACCCCTTCCAACACATATGAGTTCGAACTGAGTAGTGCCGGCGCTATCGACAGTCCCAACGACCGGTTGCCTGAGTCTGACTGTCAGTACTTAACGACAATGAGTGTTGAGGTTCACGTGTCGACCAGAGCTCAGCTCAATCCCGACCCACAAACCGACGCAATCGAAGTGATATTCTACAGCATTAGCTGCAACCGGCCGGCCACTGATGCCCAGCAACGCAAGTACACGACGGGTCTGATTATAGTCGAACCCGAACTCGAGTCGTTCGAATGCAGCGATTCGTTCAGTGAGATTCAGATGAGCCGTAAGCGCACCAGTCATTCAGTCGGCGCTAACGCACAGTTCGACGTTATGTTCGCGAACGACGAAATCGTTTTGTTAATGAAATTCGTAGAGTTAGTCAAACACTGGGATCCGGACATAATCGTCGGCTATCAGGTGGACACCCAGTCGTGGGGGTATGTCCTGCAAAGGGCTAATGTGCTCAACATGTCGATCATGACTCCCCTCTCGCGCATCAACGACGACCAGTACAGCCGTAACTTCGAGAGCACGTCGAACGCGAAGTGCCAACTGAGTGGTCGAATCACTCTAGACTTGTGGCAGATCTGCCGAAAGGAGGTGACGCTCAAGCAGTACCAGTACGAGAACGTGCACTTCCATGTCCTCCACCAACGCGTTCCCCGATTTTCGTTCGCAAAACTCACGCAACTCTTCGCCAATCGTTTCAATCACTATAATCGGCGCCGAGTTATTGACTACTATCTGATCCGAGCGGTCGGTTCGCTTCGGCTCTTAGATAAACTAGACTTTATAGCGAAGACCAGCGAATTGGCCCGACTTTTCGGCATTCAGTTCCACGAAGTGTTCAATAGGGGCTCGCAGTTTAGGGTCGAGTCGATTATGTTGAGGAGTGCCAAACAGTTGGGTTATCTACCCGTCTCTCCCAGCCCTCAACAAGTGGCCGCACAACGGGCCGCCGAAATGTTGCCGTTGATACTGGAGCCGGAGTCGAAGTACTACACCGACCCGATTGCGGTCCTCGACTTCCAGAGCCTCTACCCCTCAATGATGATCGCATATAACTACTGCTATTCGACGTGTTTGGGGAAAGTCGACCAATTGATTGGGTATTGCTTTCAAAACTGTTATTCAAATTCATTCCAAAGTTTCTAAACATTTATTTCAATCCCTTTTCCGTCGACTCCGAACAGTGAAAGCGATTACTTAGAGTTCGGTTGCGTTGGTCTCGAAATGAAAAAGCAATTACTCTATAAATATAGGAATGATATTCACATTTCGCCGAATGGAGTCGTCTTTCTTAAGTCGAATGTCCGAAAAGGCATTTTACCGAAGTTTGTACCGAAGTTTAGGTCATTTTGAATATTAAAAATTAATTTTGAATTTATTTCACAGAATGTTAACCGAATTACTTGAGACGAGAATTATGGTTAAGAAAGCAATGAAAGCCAATAACGCGAAACAAGTGCCGAATAAAGCGCTGAACCGAAAGCTGGACGCGCGACAGCTCGGCCTCAAAATGATTTCCAACTTCACCTACGGCTACACATCAGCCAACTTCTCGGGTCGTATGCCGTGCGTCGATATCGCCGACTCTATTGTCGCCAAAGGCAGAGAAACACTCGAAAGAGCCATAAATCTCGTCAACTCTCGGCCGGAATGGGGCGGAAGAGTAGTCTACGGCGACACCGATAGCCTGTTTGTACTGTTTGCCGGTCTGTCCAAAGACGAGGCGTTCAGAAGGGGTGAGTTGATCGCCGATGCGGTCACGGCTGCGAATCCCAAACCCGTGAAACTCAAGTTCGAAAAAGTATACCTTCCGTCGGTCCTCGAGACTAAGAAACGTTACGTCGGCTTCAGCTATGAGTCGCCCGAACAGACGTCACCGAAATTCGACGCCAAAGGCATCGAAACGGTTCGGCGCGACTCGTGTCCAGCCGTCAGCAAAATGTTGGAAAAGTCTTTACTAATACTGTTTAAGACGAATGACTTGAATGGCGTTAAACAGTATTTGTTCCGTCAGTTCCAGAAAATACTGAACGGAAGGGTCAGTATTCTTAACGACTTTGTGTTGGCGCGAGAATACAGGGGCGCCGACAGCTATAGCGAGCGATCGCACGTGCCTTCGATGGAAATCGCAAAACGACGACTCGCTGTCGACCCCCGCAGTGAACCCAAAGTGAAGGAACGGGTGCCGTATGTCGTCATCTCCGGTGCGCCGAATGAACCGCTTTTTAAACTAATTAAAGAACCGTTGGATTTGGTCAAAGACCCGGCGCTAAGACTCAACGCACAGTACTATATAGAACGGCTCATCATTCCGGCGCTCAATCGAGTGTTTCATTTGATGGGCGAAGACGTGAACGCCTGGTATCGAGAAATGCCGAAACGGATTCACTACAACCGATACCAATACCTGTTGAGCGCGCAGTCGAAGCCGAGTGCGCGACACACTATACCCCAGTTTTTCAATACAAACCAATGCGCGGTCTGTGACGCCAACTCGAAGGGAAAGGACTTCTGCGCCGACTGCGAGTGCATTCCGCACGAGTCGATTGTGTCGGTGAGCGACGAGATTCGCGACATTCACCGCAAACACAACGCAGTCGTCAATGTGTGCCAACAGTGCAGCGGCAGCACCGACACCGACATCGACTGCCAGGCCATCGGGTGTCCGAATCTGTTCCGTTTCCATCAGTCGAAGTTAGACCTAATGAACGCTAAATATCTGAATAATGTTTTGCAGAAATACTTCTGATTTTATCGCAATTCAAACGCAACTTATTCCTCAAAATTCATACTTATTTTTATCGATTATTTGCAAATTTCATGTATATCTCAGTCAATGATTAGGATTATGTAAAAAGATGTGAAATAAAAATTGTTTTATATATAAAAACTGTTGTTTTAATTGATTTGTTTAGACAATACTGTATATACAACGATATAAAAACATACAATCATTTGGTGTGTATTACAAGTTAAGCGGTTTTTCGTCCCAATTGTCGCCGACTATCGGAACCGAAGTTTGAGTGAAATTCGTATTCGAAATGATTGCGAATGTGTTGTTCGCCGGCAGCTATGGCACAACTGGTACAAACAAACAAACCAACAAGGACATTTCCAAATACTAAATACGCCGATATACTGTTCGAATTGTAACAAACATATTTCTTCGATTTTCCCAATACAAAACTCTCATATGTGCTACAGATTTTGTTTAGTAGTTTTTCACAATTGATATGTTTATTCAATTGAGTTATTAGTTTATTAGTCGTCGAGTGCCGGGGGTTAGCAATCAAGGGTGAAATCAAGGCTTTTGGCCAAAAACAATGCTCGCGCAGTGGCCTTCTTCGCCGGCCACCCCTTAATCTAGCAAGTAATGAGTTCGCAACACTGCACTAACTTTTACATTTAAAAAATAAACTTAAAAATTGAGAACAAAAACAAAACCGCAATTTGTTTATCATTTATATGTCTATAATGTATAACAAATTTGGTTTTGTTTGACAATAAATTCTGTATAAATTATTCCAAAACCTTAACATTAGATAAAGAGTTGATGCCATTCATATACATTAGCAAGCTTATTTTTTAAATGCAAAAATTACTTTTCCTTCTTGCGGGCACGTTAGATCACCCTGCTTAATTTCGATAAACTCTCCACTAAATCGGGGTTTAAATTAAATTTGTATATAATTTAACAATAATTAACATTACATTAACTCGTCGTAAACGCATTGTTTTCGCAAAAACTAAATTTCAATTAGTTTTGTGTCATTTCCTCGATTTCACCATGCTCATTAGGTCACTAGCAACTAGAAACTGTCAGTTGGTATGGCCTTCTCGTAGGCTGGGCGGCGGGGGTACATGGCAAATTGTGGCAAATTGTTGACACTTTGTTAAGTAATTTCGAAAGTGGATCGAAAATACGATCATGCTTATATTTATGGCAATTACTTTCTGATTGTGATTTGTTATATAAATTTGGTTTTGGT
>JAQIXC010002437.1:0-10921 GCA_034697605.1 Metabelba pulverosa
TTTGCCCCAAGCTGGACGCGACCCAGCGACCAGTAGCACTCAGAGTATACGCGTTACCATCTGAGCTACGCTCGACCTTATACAGTACAGTATAAAGTAGTTTATAAATCTATTATCAAGTATAAATATAAGCTTATTTAATAAAAATACACACTGAATATGAAAGCTAATAATAATTATTTTAGCAATTTTTGTTTGCTAAAATAATGATTAATGAAAATTACAATAAAACATTACAATTGGAAAATTCCAAGATGTTGATACAATCAACATCTGTAACAACGCAAGTATTTATTTTTCAAAATCAGAATTAACTTTGATCAAAGTTAAACCCATGCACAGTTTTTTTTAACAAAAATAAACAAATATTGTATTAGCGATAAAATCTTTAATAAGATTTTTAATTAATGTGAATTTAATTGTTTGAACAGAAGTTTTTGCATAAAATAGCACAGTACAAAACGTATATAAAAAGCATAACATTTTGTAGAAATGGATTTAAACCAAAATTGATGGCAAAATGCTTAACTGGAAAGCAATTTTGATATGTTTTAGTTTAATGGCAATTGTGTTGACGTTTGAAATCTCGAAACTAGATCTCGACGACTATGCGGACAATTCGGATGACAACAGCTTTGATGACTCGTCGGACGAGTCGTCGGAAGAGGACTGCACTGACGGCTACGACTTGAGTAATGAAAGCTCGACCACTGAGTCGGCGATGAATCAGTTTCTCAACCAACATGATCGGGACAAGCGCCAGATCCCTGTGCAGGTGCACGTTCCCATTCCTTCGACGGCGAAGTCGGCTTCGCACAAGACCTCCAAACCGAAGAAAGAGAGCAAAGAGAAGAAATCAGACAAATCTTCGGAAGAGAAACCCGATATTGAATTTCCAGCGCATATAACGGTTTAAAAATTGTTACTTTCAAGTAATTTAATGTACTTGATAATATTTATGTGCTTTGTGAATAACTAAATTTTTCCTGTATAATAATGATTTTAAAATACAATAAATAGTAAAATTTAATGTTAATAAATTTTTAGTTTTTTCGAATACAATTCGCATTAAAATGTACTGTCACTTAAAATTTGGACTCTTACGTTTTTCATAGTAGAATGAATATGGTAATTTGAGTTTTACACTAAACTTATAATACAGTATAATGACACAATATTATTCCTATTAAGTTTAGCCAGGATTATAAATTACAGGTATTAAAGTATCTTGTTGGAAATCTAGTGAATAGATTACATATAAAACTAAAACAATTCTTTAAAATATTAATCACAAAATAGATTTTCGAGTTTTTAATTGAGTTTTCTGTTTCTCCATTTGCACTCTTCCTCTGTACTTCTTTAATACGCGATAAAACAGATATAATATTAATAACTTAGATGATGACAAACCATTGAAATTCAAAACTAATAATTATGAGATAAGATAAAGTTAGTAAGATAATTTATAATACTATTTTTCACCACAAATTTAATTTTTTTATAATTTACAAGCTCTACTTTATTACTTTACTGTAATTTTTAAGTTAAATTATATACAATAAATATTGTGTGTTATTTTTACATATTTATATTCTGTATACCGAAAGTTTTATATTAAAAATAAGCTATATACCGTAGCTATAATAAAATATATGCATGTCAAAATTTTGTACAACTTATAATACGAGTAAAAATTATTTATTTTGGTGGAAAAAATTTGTGTAAAAGTGTTATCGTTAGTGAGATCTGTGTAGAGAAGTGTTATGCAAATTGTATTCATCATAAGTAGTCGCAGTGGGAATTCATGGGAAATATGTTATCGTAATTCACTTCATGTAAAGTTATATTACATTCAATTCTTTTATTATATACTGTATATACTGTCAGTTAGCTAGGAGTGAGAAGAGGCCTACGAGAGGCCTATGAGAGGCTGCGAGGGGACTGTGAGAGAGCGCGTGTACTACAGGCACTACAGCCCTATTGTGGTTCACTCTATTTGACAGGATATGTCACTTAAGCTTTGCAGTCACTCCAGTCATACCGCACTGTCTGTGCGCTCACAGACGTTCACATTATTAAAAATCTATATTAATTTAAATTTATACTCAAGTCAACTCGAATATTATTGATATTAGACTTATTTTCTGTGTAAATTGTATATATATGTACATTCAACTATTTTGTTTTAGACAATTTACAAGAATATTATTGATAGTTTAGCAATGTAAAATATTAATTACATAATTATAGGCGGTTAATACTAATTTTGCTAATTTTTAAGCAATACTTTACAAGCTATAGGCAGATTGATTACATGCTATATTAACATTTATGTAAATTTGTTTTTACTATTTATTTCCATTATTCTCGTTCGTCGACAATATGGCTAAAAAACTATTGTTACCCTAACGTGCACTACATGTTAGCGGAGGAGAAAAATAATGTTATGTTAATAAGTGTTGGAAACGCATCAAAACCATTGCAATCGAGTATTCAATTGCAAGTGTCAAGACATCAGACATATCTCACAAACACTAAACTCTGCGCCTCTTCTCTCCCAACGTTGAAGAGATAATTGGATGTAATTGAGGAAATGATGTTATGTTATAAATCATTTAATAATTTCCAATGCATTTCCAGTCTCATCTTTTCATATAGCATATTTCTCTCAATTATTACATTTACATTATTTAACATTGCTCTTCTAGTCTGCTAGCATTGGCTTTTGTGCGGGTTTGCCAAGTCTTGATAAAATGCCAAAAATAAAAATATATTAATATTTTTAAAGACAAAAATTAAAAATTTAATATAAAATAATTACTAAGTTATAATCAAGTATAACGTGGTTAACTATTAATTTATATTAGAAATAACATAATTTCTATGGTAAAGACAATAAAGATAAAAGAGATTTGTTGAAATAAATTTTTGTTCGCCTAATGCGGATTTAATCAGAAAAAATAGAAACAACTTTAGCATCAATGACTATAAATATCTGGATAATTACGAAGAATAACAAGCAAATGCCAAAGTATACAGTTCTCATAAAATATCAATTTTGGTGAACAATCGCAGCTATTATTGCAAACTAAATGGTCAGCAGATTATCTCTAATCCCATCAAATGAATTGTTCGATTCATAGCCAATGTTAGAGTTCATACCATTGTATGAGAGTTACAGACTATTCAGTTACGCTGAGTAACGACTTTACTATTCATAATGATATGCAGGAGTGAGGGCTGGGATGGTGGCACCGGCAGGGCAGACGAGTGCACACGCGGCACGCGCCTCAAACCATCAGTGATGCATGAAATTTGTGTTTCGCTTTGCAATCTTATCCCAAACACGTGTAGGTCTTGAGTGGTATTACAAAAACGCATTCATTGAGTAAATCGTTATTTATTTATTGGTTTTTTGAGTGACTCTATTGTAATGATTGGAACGAATCCGCACCGACTTCTCAGACAATTAGAATCGATTTTATGAGAAATTATTGCATTTAATCCCATCTGAAGCGGAAACGACGAGACGACTCACCAATCAAATGCATATTTGCCGAGTTTTTAGATTAGTCTTTAATTTAACTATCAAATTTTACTTTTAAATTCATGCAATATACTCTATTGCATGAATAGAGTATTAAATACATTATACTCTAATAGACTAACATATAAAGTAGACAAAGTATAAAATTAAATTCAATCTCGAAACTTGAATAATAGAATTTTGCAATCTAAATTAAGCATAAAAACAAGATATTAGCGATTAATTCGATGATTTCACCAAATATTAGCAAGCAACAAGTATTTCTACAGCATAGCCTAGAATGGCGTATTGCACGAGTAGTGGAGTTGGAGTAAGTGGCGAACAATCGGTATGTCAGTGCCTATAGGCCACTGCCCACCCATTTAGTCGCGTTAACTACCGATTGTTAGGCACAGTTAGGCTGAGAAGCACTTATTGGCCGACCAATGGAACGGCGGTTTCGACGCCAATAATTGGATTCGTGTTCAGAGTTATAGAATCACTTGTTTTGCTCACTTCGGTCGGCAGTAAACTAATCGAGAAATTAAAAACTCATATCTTTATTGACGATAATTCGTAATCAACACTCGTTTAAAAACAAACTCGAAAATGGGTAAGTGATTAAAAATTATTATATTTTATTCTCCTCATTTATACCAATTAATCGCTGCTAATTGAAGCTTAATCAATTTTTATGGCAAACTTTAAATTAAATTAAACTTGATTAGATTCGACTCGATTTAGTTAACACATAATCAATTAGATTTCCTCTATTATCGCTGATTCCAATTGTGTTAATCAGGAAAATAACCGAAATTTTAATTGAAATAAACCAATAATTCTAACAATAATAATAATATTTAATATTTATCATCAAACCGAGTGATAATAAATTAAATTAAATTTTCATAATTTGCATCATTTTTGGCTCGAATTTGTTTATTAGCTCTACTCATATCAGTCGAGTCAGCTTTAGTTCTAAATGTTACTTGCTTGTGTACAGTACTTACTGCATCTGGTAACTTTAATGTGATAAAAGTTTTATAAAAGTTTTATAAAAGTTTAGAATAGTTTATAATAAACTTAAAATTAACTATAAACTATTATGGTTGAAAAAATTTATTTACTTATTATATTATTTTTTATCATATCGTAAATTTATTATAAATTTTTAGTAAAAAAATTTAGTTTGTTTTGCTTTTTGGCAAGATAAAATATAATTTAAGTCATAAAGTTACTTAATAACCTACTGTATAATGTTTAAAAGTTATATATTTGATATAATTTTATAAATTTAATATTGTGATTCAAATTATTTTAATTAATGACTTTAAAAAACGAATTGTATTTATCAATCCGTAAGCATCGCTTCAATACAAAAATGAAAATTCGGAGATCATATCAGAGCCACTGCACCACCAATTGGAGCCCATGTCCAGCATCACGAGTAGCAGTGGCTCGACAGCCATTAACTCCCTATCCCTGCCCTCGTTCTACCAGCAGTCGTCAATGATGCCCATACAGCCCACCACCAGTTCCTCGTTTTTTGCGACGACCAACAGCTTCGGCACTTCATCGCTCTTACATCGCTTAGAGCCCAGTCCTCCAACACTTCCCAATGTCTCGACGTTTTATTCGCGCGATTTTATCTACGGTAAGCATTCACTCGTTATCGGTATTACTCTTATTTAGACTATTAAAAGCAACATAGTACTTTTATGAGCTAGCTAATTTAATAGAGTGTAAAATCAAAAATTATTTTTATACTATATAATTTAATACGAGATGTTTGAAATAAAAGCTTATTACTATAAACTCAATTGAATTAGTGCTTAAGAGCCTAAAACAGAGTCAGTATACTGTAGACCAGCTGTGCGTCAGTCGGATAGCTGTGAATGATATGGTCTACTCGTCCATAATTGCGGTCACCTGAGCACCAACTCTGACCTATCATTATGTATTGCATGTAAACTGTATTTTACCCAATCATCTGTGAATTATTTCCATATTATCACTAATAAAGAGCGCAATTATCACTCATTTAAAAACAGATGCGAATAATAAACTGCAAAAGCGTACAAACATTAACTCTATGGACATCGGCAGCAAATCTCAACACTCGTCGCCTTCCACTTCAACTAATTGCTCGACTAATGGCAGTAATACTCATAAAAATACCAACAATTCCAACAATAAGAAGAAAAAGACCAGGTTTGTTTTTTGTTTTATTATTTCTTATTATTATTTTGTTAAAGATTTTTTGAAATAATTGTTTTGAGTTTTTAATATTAATTTGTTTTAATATTTTTTTGCTATAAATTATTTGTTATTATTATTTTATTAAGGATTATAATTTAATTTTTAAATTAATTTGTTTTTAAGATATTCTTTTATATTTTGAATTTTTACATAATATATTTTATTTTGTTATGTTATTTAGTTGTTTTATTTAATTATTAATATTTTGGTTTCACTTATTTGGAATTTATTTTTGCATTTGAATTTTTATTGGTTATATTGGTTATTTTTGTTTTGTTTATTTTATTAGTTTTGCTAGTTAAATTATTAGTTTTATAAGTTAATTATTCTTATTTAAATTAACATTTTGTTTAAACTAAGCATGTATTATTGTTATATGATTTTAACACATTAACATTTTTCGAACATATTATTTGTGTTTTTTCTGGTAATTATTAACATTAATTCAATTAATTTTGTTATATTTTGTTATTACATTAATTTAATATGTTTGTTTAAGTTTAAT
Source organism: Metabelba pulverosa (assembly GCA_034697605.1). Lineage (NCBI taxonomy): Eukaryota > Metazoa > Arthropoda > Arachnida > Sarcoptiformes > Damaeidae > Metabelba > Metabelba pulverosa. Next base: position 6,291 of record JAQIXC010002437.1, read on the forward strand.
TTTTGTTAATGATTTTATATTTGATTTGTTTTGATTAAATTAACAATTTTAAGTTTGATTATTAACCTGCATTTTAACAAATTTTGGTTGAATTTGGATTAATTTTGAATGCATTATAATTTGGTTGAATTATTCGTATAATTTGATGCATTTTGTACTGCATTTGCAATTTGTGTTGCGTTTGAATACCAAGTGATCCAAAGTCTGTTCACACGATTCGAGCTAATCGTGCGAACACTGGATCACTTGGTATTCTCCTATTGCCGACAGAACGACATTCACGTCATACCAACTCGAAGAGCTGGAGCGGGCCTTCCAAAGGGCTCCCTATCCCGATGTGTTCGCTCGCGAAGAACTCGCACTTCGGCTCAATTTAAGCGAATCGAGAGTTCAGGTCTGGTTTCAGGTAATGCAGTCAACACTCAGTCAATGCAAACACCGAACTAACGGCTCAGAGCCTACCGAACCGAACAGAACCGAAGAGCGAAGTGGCGTAAACGAGAGCCGCCGCGCAAGTCGTTCCTGCACCCGACGCCCGGCGCCGCTTCCAATTTGGCCACTTTGACCAAAACCCTGACGCCCAATATCAACGCTATGCCGCACAACAACTCGAACGCAATGTCTTCCTTGCCGTCGATGCAGAGCCCAGTGCTTCCAAACTCTTTCGACAACAACTGGTCGTCGTTTCCGAACTACGACTTCAATTCGTTTCCGTCGGCCACTTCTCCGATCAATTCGTGCGGTTTCTACAACTCGAGGTAATTGAGCCGAAACTCAGTTCGCGATCTCCTTTCCACTCACTTTTGACGCCAACTCTTTCTGAAGTCAGTTCTTATCGACTCTATAGCCAATCAGTGGAGAACTCGACGCCAAATATGCTTAACATGAATATGAATTCCTTGCGATTTCTCAATTCAGTCTCATATGACGAGTCACTGCACCGCAAGTCCGCCGACATCGACAACAACGACGAGCCGAACGTCGACGTCGAGTCCTCCTGTAGTCCGCAAACAGACGGCCAGAGCTTGAGTCGCGAGAAGTCCGCAAATCTGCCTTCACTCGACTTTTTTGCTTAAGATTTTTCAACTCTTTTTATGACTAAAATTTATGTAAATTTATATTTTACCAAAAATTTTATTCTCTTCACTCATAGCAACAAATATGTAATTCTAGTCTTATATTCTATAATCGCATATATTTTTAATATAATTTTTTAATAATTATAGTTTTGATAGTAATTGTATTATATTTTTGAATAACTATTCATTTACAATACTGATTTTTAAGCATAGTTATTTTGAATATTTGTGTAACAAATCACATTTAAAAGTGACGGATCACCAAAAAGTGCCTTTAATTGTATAAATTTGCTATAATCATGATGAAATCTTTATAAAACTAATTTTATAACAATAGTCAACATTTAGTCAATTTATACGCAAATACATTATAGAAAATTGCTAATAATTTAAAATTTATTACAAAATTAAACTAAAACTGTATAATAATACAAGAAAACATATAAGAGCTATTAAATAAATAGATATATTGTGTAGTGTTACAAATTAGCATAAATAAAAATAAAATTTACAAATAATTGCTTAATTTTATGCTGTAATAAATAGTGCTGTATACATTTGTATACTGCATAATACCGTGTGTAGTATGGTCAACATCTCAATACTGATTTAAAAATTCGTACATGGATGTTTACGAGTCAATAGCGTTTGGTGACATATCTGCCCAAAACAGTGATCATCGACTTGCAGGACGTGATGAGAATGAGTGTCATAACAGTCGCCAATACAATCACTTTAATCATTTGGAATCTGTAAATACGCGCCTCTTCTTCACTCAAGTTTTCGCTGTATATCGTCTCGTTTTGGTCTAATGAATGGTTTGCAAGTAGTGATGAATTTTCACCATGCTCAAATAATGATATATTTGACACATTCATCTTGATTATGATTATATTGATTTTTCGAAGTTAAATTACAATTTATCAAACTCAGTTTTATCTTGAGAGACAATTGTGGAGTTTAAATCTTTTAGATGTAATCTCGTTAACCACTCCACACATACGACTAAAACCAAATAAATTAGTCTTTCAATGAGAGCTTCGACTGCAAAACCGATGCAATACATCTCTGTTCGCACTGAGACATGCGATCGCAATCTTACGAATCGTTTATTTTTGGTTTTATAATCTTTTCCCAAAACAATACAACTTTAGAATAATAAACATTTTTTCCTATAATTTATTTTCAGTATTGAAAGCCTAATATTTAACTCTTAACTTAGAATAAAGTTTATATTAGATAAACATCGAATTAAATAAACATTTGACATTATATACGCTATTCTTAACAAAGATTTCTATTTTGTTGGAAAACTAAGTACTCATTAATGATTTTAACATGTAGCAAATCCGATAGTAAAGTTCACTTACACTTATAAGATATCTCATTCAAAACTATGTCTATAATTAAGTTTATCATGTATACTTTTTCATTCAGTTTTATTCGCTGTGTGTAATCCTTTCAAAAAAAATTATTTTTCATAAAAATTTACCCAAAATTTCTTATAATGACTAAATAAAAATAATTTAAGTGTTAACAATATATGAGAATTCTAAACATTATTTGTCAAATGTGTGAATAAAAAATGGTTAACTCGCAAAATAAATTCCCGAAGCTCGAGGCTAAATTAGAAATAAAATGCCAGTAATTGTTCTCAATTGGTGTCTATTTTAACTTTTAAAAAGAAATTAATACATTAATAGTCGTGTCATTGTTATCAACTATTCATTACATAACAGGTTCTAAATTAATGTAACGCAAATTATTATTAATTTAATAAAGTCAATTTTTAGTAAGTATAAAATATTTTATTTTCTAATTTTACGAATTAGTAAAACCACTTTTTGCCACAGACTTTGATGAGTTTATTCAGATTATCAAATACATACTGTTTTATAAACATGTGTTAAATTCAATTCATAAAGTTATACTTTTATCTGAAAATAATTGAAATGAACAACATAGTCATTGAACTAATATTTGGCATGTTTTAATATAATTTACTTATGTTTGAGTTTTACTCACGTATTGTTAGCGCATTTTATAAGTAATAAATTTTAAAATTGTTCCAAAACTCTCGACTCTTTAAATAATTTATAAATATTAATATTTAAATATTTAAAAAGCAGCAAACATTCCGTTGTAAGTATTTTCTGAAATTATTTTTAGTAAAATTTTAATTAAATAATGTACAAAGCTGTTTTTGAGAAGTTAAAAGTGAATAACCTGGTCATAGAGATGTGTATCAGCATGTCGCAAAAGTAAACCTGGTCAAACGACTAGTGATATTCTTAACCTCTAGAACCAAATATATGTGTTTTAAAGTTGTTATCTTAACTTTATTTCTTAAAATACACTGAAAAAATGTTGAACTTGAAAGACATGATCTCTAATCTGAATAACTTTTTGCATTTTGCTGATCGACGGGTGTCTTCGCTCAGACTTTTTCGTCGCCGACTGTTCGACTGAATGCTGACAAAGAAAGTAAGTGAAAGTCAAAGCAGTTTTCAAGACATTCGGATTGAAATTTATTTTCCAAACTTCGCGATTGCCAACAGTACAGTTTTACGCCGTATGATAGTTGCAATCTAAATTAAGACAAATACTGTACGAACTTATTGCTGAATTGCGTTCAACGCAATTGTCTGATTAATATTATTTTAATATTTATATATTAATCAAAATTGTGATAACAATTCAAGTGTTAATTCGCCGTTTTTGTTATTCAAACTTTAGGTCCCATTGAGTGCATTGAGCGTTAAATAAATAAATCGAAAGCAAAATCAAAATGAAAGTATTAGTCGTAACTATTCTTGTTATATGCCCGTATTTGGCCATGGCCATTTGGCGCTCGACCAAAATCACCGACGAGACTAAGGCTAAGAGTTTCCTAATCGAAGTGAACCAAAAACTCGGAGAACAGAATCACTTCATATCTCAAATACAATGGGCTTTCAATACCGATATCAATGAGGAGAACGAGAAGCGAATGGTTTGTATTGGTTTGCAAATGATTTGCAATCAAAATATTTAGTACTTTTGTCCAACATTTAGGTGGAAGAGTCGGCGAAGTCTAACATATTTCAGAAGAGTTTGTGGAAAAATGCGACGAAATATGATTTTAAAGACTTTAAGGACTATAGCACTAAACGACAGTTCGAAAAGTTATCCGTTTTAGGCATTGCAGCGCTCGATGAAGTCGACTCCAAAAAAGTATAATAATCTCTAATTATTTACTTAATTATCAAATCAAGTAAATTGTTTTTTGCCAAAAATTTCAGTTTACAAACGTTTCGACAGAAATGGAGAAAAACTACGGACGAGCGACGGTCTGTGTTAAAGGGGTTTGCAATCTAGAGCTTGAGCCGGGTTTGTGATTATGATTATTATGTATTAGTTTTAGTTAATTTTAATTAATAACTTACCAACAGATCTGACGAATATAATGGCCAGATCTCGGGATTATGATGAACTGAAGGAGGCGTGGGTTAACTGGCGTAATAGCGCCGGCAAACCCGTTCGGGAGTTATACAAAGAATACGTACGACTCGG
>JAQIXC010002438.1:0-10919 GCA_034697605.1 Metabelba pulverosa
TCACGTCTAATGTCTCGCAACCATCGCTTCGGTCAGTCGACTACATGTGCCGAACGGCCGACGGCAGTACAGCCTTTGCGAAAATCGTAGTTTTGCCCGAAAATCATCACAACTCGTACAGGTTTGCTAGATGCAGTGCACAATCTATTTATTTATACAGATTTTACCAAGCATTATTCTTTAGCGCCGCAAAAATTGTGTGTAAATTTCAAAATCCACAACAACTCGATAGACAAACAAAAATAGAATTAATAAAAATCGGATATATGTCGGGAAAACATTTTGTCGAGTATTCGCGGCCGAAGTCGATATCAATTAATGCAACGAAATTGTAAATTTATTTAACTTATTTAAGCAATGCACGGTTATTTAAACTAATATGCATTTTATATTTTAACTTAAATTTTTAATATTATTATAAGATATACTGAAAACGTGTCAAATCCGGTCAAAACGATATGCGTTCGGCCGACGTATGGCTCATATCCGACACCAAAACAATTCATTGAATTCATAGCCTATTATAGCGTCAATCGAATCGATCGAATCGTTTTGTATGACTTGGATATGAATCGGCGCTTAAAGCAGATAATCGCTACTCATTTCAATGCAACCGTAGAAGTGATTGACTTCTCGTACCCAATGGCCAGGGATTCGGTGCACGCGAAGGGACAGTTGGCTGCGTTTCACGACTGTCTTTATCGCTATCACAATGATATCATACTATTCATTGATTTCGATGAGTTTATTGTTTCAAAAACGTATGAATAAATCTAATCATGTTGTTTTAATTATGTATACTATGTACTGTATACTGTATTAGGTACTACTGTATATCTTAATCTCCAACTTTATAGAGAGTGAATAGATTCTTATTATGCTTCTTATCTGCAACAATGTATAGATTTAAGAATATAGAATTAGGCGCGAATATATTTAAGCAAATTATTTTATATGTTTACATATTTTTATTAGTTTATAAACAATAATTCTTATTCACATTTAAATTTTATTTTATATTACTTAATACAAATATTAAGCATTATAGAAATTATACTTGGACTTATACTTATATACTTTTTAGAAATATTATATTGTATAATTCAAGTATTCTTGCTAACTAAGCATGCGTAGACTTGATTAGAAGACAAACAAGTTATTATAATTAACTACTTAAATATATTATCATTAGTTAATTTGTTAATTGAATTTTTTAACTACAGTTACAATACATTATCCGATATGATTGACAACTATTATCGTAAGGGAGCCAACAGTTTGGCCACAATTGTTATCCGAAATGTATTTTTCTGTCATAACAACAAAATCTTCGCAAACAATACGCGAATATTTAATCTATTCGTTCGACACTTACATCCCTATCCGCTGTTCCGGCGCTCGAAACTAATCGCATTGAAACCATCACTGATAGACTGGTTGGGCATTCATTGCGTTTGGAAATACACTGACCAGATGTCTGATCCGCATCGGTGTTATCGAAAGTATATTTTAATTTATTGTGTAATCATGCAATCATTTTATCATCTATAATTTTTTTAATAGATATCTCAATAATTCTACCGATATTTACAATGAAGTAATTTACACTAAGTTTGAGCACTGGGTTAGCGCTGACGAGGCGCTTGTCTATCACTACCGGTATAATTGCGACCGAGCATCCAGGTCCAATCAGATAATCGTCGATTATACCATGCTCAAATTTAAAGACGACATATTTGCATTCATAAAACAAAATAATTTAGAGGAGTTTATGCAAAATTAAACTACCGGTAAAAGCTAACCTTGTCCATTTATGCAATACTAAAACTTATTTACATGTTACAAGTTAATCTACTTGTTTAAATATTAAATAAATTATTAAGCATGTTAAAATAAATGAGAAAATGAATTTATTTTTAGATTTAACTAAAAATACAGTATCAAGAATTATTTATAACTTAGTTCGCAGTAATTTTGAGAACATAAGCCCATCGAAGACCGGTGTCGGGACTAATGTGCGGAAACGTAACGAGCGTTCCGGCGCCGGACGCGGAGAACTTGACTTCGGACTTCACGCCCAAGAGTTCGATTGACTTCACCCATCGGTGATCAAGAGCACCCAACTCGAGCTGATTGTCTTTCGGCCACTCGAGTACTATAGCGTACGCCGTCTTGTCCTTCGATGTATACCTTAAGCGACGAAACAATTTATCGATAATTGTTTGAAATTATAATTAGTTTAGAAAACAATTCTGGAAATGATTTTGAGCACTATATTCAGTTACCAAACGCCGGGAGTGATTGTGTCGTTTTGATGAATCCAGGGTTTGCTCTCATAGATCGACTCTCCATTCCTCGACATCCATTCGCCGAATTCGGTCAGTCGTTCCTCGAATATCGGCGCAATTCGGCCGTCATGTGTCGGCCCGACATTTATCAACATATTTCCGCCGCAACTATATTAAACATTTTTGTAATGACAAATATTTTAGTTAGCTTAACTTATAATTTGTATGTTCTTAATTATTTATGTCTTGCTAACTTTTATTTAAAAAATTTTTGTAATTTATATGCAATACCTGACAGTTTCGGCTAACGTCGAGATCAACTCATGAGTAGTCAAATAGTCTTCGAGTTTGGCATCTCTTCGGTAACCCCACGAGTGCTTATCGATTGTCATCGCGTTCTCCCACTTGTGCTTCTGCAGAACACCCGGGTTGAAGCGGTCGGAGCCGCTGTAGTAACCACCATGCTTCATTGAGCAACCACTACCTAGGAAATAATTACAATTTACCTAAATTAATTGAAACATGATAGTTTTATATTAAAATTTATGTGTTTTACCCCATCGATCGTTGACGACAACTGAGTCTTTAACGGGACTGCAAATTACATTAAATTAAATTAAATGCAAATTAATTCAATGTTTAATTCAACATGCTTTACTTTCGTTACTCAATGCTTAATAGACTATTGTTTTTAATAATTATGCTAACATTTATTCCGGTTATTTTGTTAAATTATAGTCTAAATAAATTTAATTTTTACCTATCGTTGTAAAGCCAGGCGAGAAAATCGGTACTATTCCAGTAAGTGTCGGGTCCGTCGGCGCCGTCCGACCAAATCACGTCGGGTTTGTATTTGTTGACCAACTCTTCTAACTCCGGCCGGGATTTAGTCTACAATTGAATATAAATTTCAAATATTTGTCAAAATAGTGAATAATTGGTTACATTGACGAATCGTTGTGTCGCCCACTTTGACTCCTTGTCCGCTAAGTAGAGCGGATTAAACCACTCGAACCACGAGTGATACGCACCGAAGCGGAGGCCAGCCTTGCGCACAGACGTCGCCAAATCGCCTAATATTTTATAATTTCCAATATTAATCAAAAAATTACCATGTACGCAATAAAAATTTCGAATAGAATACCCAGTAAGTCGCGATTGGGGCCGACATCGCCAACATTCCAGTTAAACGCGGTCTTTGACGGCCACATCGTGAAGCCCTCGTGATGTTTGCTCGTCAGCACCACATACTTCGCACCCGATTTTCTGTAGAAATAGTAACAGTTTACAAATAATCAATTTTAACCAGTTTCATAGCCATGCAATCAATCTATATATACTTGAATAGCTCGGCCCAAGTGTCCGGTTCGTAGAACTCGGCCGTAAACTGTTGCGCGAAGTCGGCGTACGTAAAGTCTGGCCTATAGTTCTTTTTCATAAACTCAACATACTCCTTCTCCTTTGTCCCCTGCCATCGGTTCCTAAAAATTGAGCATGGCAAATAACTTCATTTCAATTACTGTATACACGAAGATTTATCATGCAGAATTTTGTAGACAATGCAATAGAATTAGAAAACAATAGCTACGAACCAAAACCACTCGCTCTTGAAGGAGGGAACGGAAAAGACACCCCAATGCAGGAAAATGCCAACTTTGGCCGCATCGAACCAACTGGGCAGCTCTCGGCTGTCGATCGATTCCCAGGTCGGCTCATACTTGCGCGCGCCTTCTCTCGCCACCGATGCCTGTGCCGGCGCTTGAAGCCCCACAACAACGGCTACGACGATAAGAGCTAAACCTTTGGTTAAACTCATTATTCGTTTGAAAGTCTAATAAATGTTTTTACGAATAAAATATTATATTTATATCAGAAATACTTGAGAGCAGAGGCACTAATCAGTTCGAGAATTGCCGACATATGGCATCAAACGCCGATAAGTTCGTAGTTTAGCTAATCTGAGACCAATACACAGATTAGCCAAGATCTTCTTATATAATTTATCTTGTTTAAAATAATGTGCTATTAATTTGAAAAATCCAACTTGGTATACCTGTTTGATTACCAGTCACATATATTATCTTGTTGTTGAGACTAAAGTGCAAGGTAAACTTTCAAAATAGAAAAACACTTTAAAATTGTCAACTCTAATTTTATTACATGATAATTTTATTTAGATTAACTCTTATACAAAAGTTGTAATTTTTATAGAATATTTTTAATTATATTAAGTTATTACAAAAATTTTATTTATTTATTTAAAAAATATATAAGCTTAAGGTTAAATATAAGGTTAAATAAAATACAGCATATTTTTGTAAATATTCTACAGTATACTGGGTATTTACGAAATTACTGTAGCATGATGAATTTCTGTGATAGTACATTAAAAAACATTTTCTGTTACTAATTGTTAACACTAGTATTGTAAATACAGTACTATATAAATTCCAATCATGCATAATTTTAAAATTTCAGTATTCAATAGTGTTTTTTCCAAACAGTTTATTTATAAAAATTTCATTTTGAGTTTAAATAATATTGCAACACTTGTTAAATGAAATTAAGTAATATTTAAGGATTTGTTGAAATGGCATTTGTGTCGAGTCTATCGCCAGTACTTTCCACAGTTTTCGCTTCAGTGTTAGAATTGACGCTTTCTTTTGGTTTCTCTAATGGATTATTAGCTAAAATCATATAAAAATTAATAATTTTCTAATTAACAAAAATAGTAAATCTAAACATTACATTGTGGTCTGTCACTAACTACTTCGGTTTGATCTTTTTCTAATAAAAATAACATAAAATTTAGTTCAAATAAATCAAGAGCTTAATTATAAAATACTTACTGAAACAAAAGAGATAAACAATAATAGCGGATAGAATAACGAGAACCAGAGCTCCCATTCCTATCATATTATAATATACGGGAAGCGTTCCGCTGCGTTGTCTACTCTTTTTCGTCACTGAAGACTCTGTGGACACTGTGGTGGCACTCATTCCGCAGTCAATCAAATCTTTTAAATCAGTTGATTCGCACTAAAAAGCGAAATGCTTAATTATAGCTGCATTTTTCGGTAGAAAATAGCCTGTATAAAAAATTATTATCGTAGCAAATACCTCAGCAATAAACAGCTTGACCTGAGTTAAACACCATTTGAGGGTTTGATTGTCTAAATAAATGGCAATATATTTGTTGCGAAACTTCGACTCAATAGTCGGTTTGTGGTAATACATTGGACCCAAGTATCCGATGACCTCGAAGTCGCCGCGAATGTTGGTTATTGAGTTGTGGCTATCGATTGTGCCCTTTGTTACCGACATCTCGTCTGTTGTAAAGCAGCGATAGTCTCGACTATTCTGTTCGCCGATTGGTTGCGACGCTTGGGTTGCGAAGCAGTAGTCGAATGACCCGAATTCGTCCGCCGAAGACAGCAATGGAACCACTGTTTGCGCCTCTTTTCCAAACAGACTAATGGAAATTGGCTTTCGGACGGTTCGGTTCGTTACTATCACGTTGTCGACCGAGTCGTCCAAAGACATCCAGTCCACCGTGTCTTCGCTTTTCTAATTAAACATGTTTCTAATTAATTAAAAGTTTTGATATTTTGATATTTTGTTTTGTTTAATCAGTAATAACTCGAATGAATCCGTAGTAAACGATAGACTTGTTGGCGATTACGCCGAACGCCGTTTTGTACGAATAGCCGAAGTCTTCGTACGTTTTGCCCGATTTTCCTAACTTTACGACAATTAAGTCATTCGTCGTCTCAATGAACCAAAACTTGTCTTTTATGAGAAAAACCAAATCCAAGACATTGTTTGTGCTCTTCATAAGTGAGAAATCAATTCGGAAATTGTTTTCGCGAAACGACTCGCAAAAGTCGTTCGACATTCCCGGCGACGACATTAACCAAACTATAGATAGTTTTTAAATGTTTAATATAAATAATTTCAAAATTAAATGTTAAAATATCAAAACCTGAAAAACATGTTAAAATGATATTCATTTTTGATTTGATTAATCTTTGCTTTAATTTAAAAAGTTATCTTAAATTTATTAAACTTGTGTTTTATAATTTGAACTTAGATTAAACAATTAAAACATTCACGTGAGTGTATGAACTTAAATTAAGTTAACTAGTTGCATTGTGCATCACATTTAAATTGCATCAAGTATAGTTAATTCTACAAAACTAACTCGTTCAATTACTAACTACAATCACTATCTAATTTCAAGTTTCATAATTTTTGCTAATGTTTGTAACTTTATCCAAGAAAGAAAAGTTGTTGCAATTTGTATAACAAGTTTAAATCAATATATTATATTACAATATATTTAATTGTTGCAATTTAAATTTTTTAAAAATGAAACAGCAGTGTAATTTAATGAATTCAATAATGAATACAATTATTGTAAAGTTTTAAGATGTTCAAATTAAGCGCTAAATGCGCTGAAATAATACCAAAACATTAATAACGCCATAAAGTACGTCATCAATGAGGCGAAACCTGTATTAATAATGTGTTTATTGTTTACGTCTAAAACATATGATTTGTCACAACAAACACATAATCACTGCTCATATGTTTTGATTTCGATTTAATTTATTACTAATTTGTTTTGATTTGGTTTTACATTTAACTTAAGATTAGTTAAGAATGAGTTCCGAACCGAAAGAGTTGTTGAAATTCTTCCCGTTTTCATCGCTCATTGATATCGGGTTTTGGCATTTGTTGGCCAACAAAAAGTTGGATTCATTGAAGTTAAACGACAATCCGATTGCGATTAACGCCAACTATCGAAACGGTTTTGTTAACTAATTTATTAAATAATTGTTTGTTAATAAATCAATTGTTTAATCAATTGTGTATTTAATTGTTTTAATCAACAGATTTGTCACCGAATTTGAAGCCACTTTTGAGCGTTAGTTACGACGCGTTCGAAACGTAAAAATCAATTGTTTTTTTGAGCAAAAAATTGATGAAATTATTAAAACTTAAAACAAATTTATTTTGTATTGATTTGAACAGAACTATCGATTCGTCCAAAGAATGCCATCAAATGTCGGGACAACTGATTGTCACCAATACGTACGAAGACTTTGTTAATAGAGACAAAAAACAGCTCATTAATGGTCTCGGCGGTCAGGTATGGTTTAAACGGTTTAAACATGCTAAATTACTAATCGAGTGTTAATTACAACAAAGTTTTTCTTTAAATATATATTTTATGCAATTTTTTGTCCGATTTGTCTCCAGATCTGGAAAGATATCACTGACGACACGGCTGTCGAAGATGTGTCGCAATTATTGTCGAAATTCTTGCTAATAGTATACGCCGTAAGACCCGAAACAACAACTTTTTATTTATTTGTAATGTTTTTAATTAAATAAAACATTTTCCGTTGACTAGGATTTGAAGAAATATAAGTTTCACTATTGGTTTGCATTTCCGGCGCTTTGTTTTCCGCGAAAAACGTTTTTAGCGAATAATTCGCCGAAAGTTTTGGCCAATATTTGGCCCGAAAATCAAGTATTTTATTGTTTTAATTAAACTTAAAATAGTTCTTAAGATTAAAATGTTTTCTATTTATAGATTAATAATTTATTTAACGAAATCAGCACTAAATTAGACGACAAAAACAAATCGTATTTCTTAACGATAGTCACCGAATCGGAAGTAACTGTGCATTCGATTGGAGACTATTCGGAGCTTAAAAGCCGACAAAACGGAAAGGTTTGCATTAATTTTTACCGAAAATTATCAAATTTTTAATCTATTGTTATATTTTAGATCTATTTCTCATTCGCCGACTCGTGTAGTTCCGAGCAATACCCGGGTTGGCCACTCAGGAACTATTTGGCGCTTATTTCCTATCGGTTTAAGTTGACTGAGTGCTCAGTATTGGCGATAAGGCTGAGAGAAAAATCGGTGAAAAATAGTCTTTTAATTGACATTGAATTCGAGTCTACGTTACCGGCGCCAGACGGTGAATGCCCGGAGTGTGTGGGCTGGGAGAAGAATGAGAAAAACAAACTACTGCCGCGAACAGTCGACTTGAGTTCAGTTTTTGATCCGATTTGTTTGGCCAACAATGCGGTCAATTTGAATCTGAAACTCATGCGCTGGCGGTTAGTGCCGGACCTCGATCTCGATACTATCGGTGCGACGCGTTGTCTCCTGTTAGGTGCGGGCACTTTGGGCTGTTATGTCGCGCGTGGATTACTGGTACTAATCATTTTGAAATTGAATTAAAAATTATTTGAAATTAATTTTTGTGATTGAATGTCCGTAAAGGCCTGGGGTATCAAAAACATCACATTCGTCGACAACTCTCAGGTCTCGTATTCGAATCCCGTCCGACAGCCGCTCTTCAAGTTCGAGGACTGCATAGACGGCGGGAAACCGAAAGCGACGGCCGCCGCCGATGCGCTTAAACAGATCTTTCCGAATGTAAACGCCACCGGAATTTCGCTGTCGATTCCAATGCCCGGCCACTCCGTACCCGAACACCGTATGCCGTCCTCTATAATCTATAGTAATTTTAGAATTGTTTATAAACTTTGTTTCGTTTTTAATCCATGATATCTAGTGATTGAAAAAGTGCGGAACGACTGCCGCCAACTCGAAGAACTCATTGATGCAAATGATGTGATATTCCTACTGATGGACACCCGCGAGAGTCGATGGCTGCCGACTCTGATGTGCGCCGCGAAGGATAAGGTATTTGTTGAATTGGATTTAACTTAAATTTAGACTTTAATTACAAAATTAATTGCATTCAACAGTTGGTAATAAACGCTGCGCTCGGATTCGACACATTCCTCGTGCAAAGACACGGCACTCGTAATCGGTCAGCAGTCGAGTCACTCACTGCGGAGATGTCCGGCTGCGCTGTCGGCGCCGACTGCACGCCTTCCACCTCTACCTCCACTTCCCGTTTAAAGTGCCGGAAAGTAGTCGGCTCTCAATTGGGCTGTTATTTCTGCTCCGATGTGGTCGCGCCGGCGAACGTAAGCTAAAAATATACAGTCTATTTTTTGGGGCAAACTTGCAATTAAAGCGTAAAAACATTTTTCTTATAATTATTATGTTTCGGAAAATTCCTCATTTTTGAGCATAACTTTAATTATATTCTGCGACTAATTCGCGCAAAATTCTTGATTATAATTACGAAAATACTGTATAAATATTCTTATGAATCATCGTTACACCGAATAATTTTTGGCGACGACAACAATGGGCTTAATTGTTGCGAATATTAAACAGACAAGTTTGTGTGTGTGTGTGTAAAAACAGGCATTATAAACTCATCATGGTACTCTTTTTTGCCATTCATTCAATCGGCGAAATAGTTATGAATAAATTTTTTGTGCGAATTCTCGACGCAATGCGTGTGTCGTTCGAAGAGCCGCACTATAAGTGCCATAAACTGCACGCCTTTTAATTGCCGGTTCGAGTGCTGAGCAGTGGAAGTGTTTTCGCTAATCGTATTATAATTACTGCGAATTGTTCTCCAAATGCCAGTCATTTGTATTCCAGTCGCGAGTCGTATAGAAAAACTGCGAATTTTTTTTTCTATGAATTCTATTCTAATAATAGGATTTGAGGTTTTCTTTTACGTACGGCTCCGGTAGCCGAATAGTTTTGAACCCAAACCGTACGCCAAAACACACAGTGTATCGATTAAAATAGTTGCGTTCGAAAACAATTAAGCCTTTTTATTAAGCAACTATTTAAGCCACTATTTAAGCGACTATTTATAATTGGGTTATAATTGTCTAATGAATAGCGAATTCTGGCGTCACTTCAGTCGTTAGTGCGAAAGAATGTGGAATTTGTTTTTTTGATATTTCGATTAAACGCGTTCCAACATGCATAAATATTTACAATGCGAGTTTCCGCACAGTTATCCTTTCGAGAACCGGTCTTCGAAGTTATGCGTTAATTAGTTTTTCATACAATTATTATTAAGTAATTAATTGTTTCACAAATTAAATGCAATTTTTTGTTTGTTTTTTGCGAACGCAGTCGACCCGAGACAGGACACTCGACCAGCAGTGCACTGTTACCCGGCCGGGCGTCTCGATGCTCGCCTCAGGCCTGGCCGTAGAGCTGATGGTGTCGGTGCTGCAGCACCCGTTGCGGTATTATTGACACATTTCTGTGGAGAAGTAATTAAATTATTCATTAATTTCTGTTCGCAATTCGTGCGCAAATCCAGAGGCGATGCGCCGGCACTGGTAGTCAGCGCCGACGACAGCTACGACAGCGACGCGGAAACGGCGCTCGGTTTGGTGCCGCACCAGATCCGCGGCTTTCTCTCCCGATTCCAGCAGTTGATGCCTACCAGCGAGCGCTTCACCAAATGTAGCGCTTGTTCTGAACAGGTATTACCCGATTCGCCGAACATTTCTGCATTGAATTTAGTTTTCGATATGTTTTCAAACGAATGTTTTTCCGCTTTTTTGCAGATAATAAACGAATACAACGAAAATGGTTTCGAATTTTTATTGAAAGCATTCAATGACTCGGAATATATCGAACGGATTACGGGTTTAACACAATTACAGTTAGAGACCAATATCGACGACATTTGGGTTTTGAGTGATTCGGATGACGAGCGC